>PVJD01003133.1:144706-173186 GCA_004026545.1 Mormoops blainvillei
GGGGAAAGTGGTGGCTGGAAAATGTTGCCAAAAAAAAAAATAGACGGGAGGCTAAGAATAGTATAGGAAATTGAGAAGTCAAAGAACATATGTACAACCCATACATGGACTAAGAGGTGTGGGGATGATGGGATGGGGTGCAGGGACGAGGGGAAAAAGGGCGTAAAAATGAGACAACTGTAATAGTATAATCAATACAATATACCAAAAAAAGAAAAAGTAAAAAAAAAAAAAGAAAGAAAGAAAGAAATGTCCCTATTTATAAATGCACCAGATGGTCATCTTTACTCTCCATTTCCCTAAAAATATCTTCACTACTTTTCTCCTGTGGAGCAGAACTCTTAATTCAGCATACCTGAAATTTCTGCCATTAGCTTTATAATTTTTTGTACTAGTTAACGAATGTAAATGTGCTATGGCTAATGGGCCACATTAAAATGTATATAATAATCCACTTCAAAAAATACTTTGAACACTTCCCTGGTAGGGAAAATAAGGATGACCCAAGATAAATCCAACAGTCAGCCAATGAACCTTCAGTCTCGTAGAAGTATTATAATACGCACCTGAAGGGGGACCTGAGCCCAAAAAAGGGTCAATGGAGGGCAGAAGGAGCTTAAAAGAGGGTGAAGCCTTTTTCCAGTTGTCTCAATGGCAATATATTGGCATCTAGGGCAGAAAATATTGTGCTTAGAATCCCTCGCTCCTGTCACCCACCAGTCTTGCAGCAACTTAAAAAGTAAAAATATCCACATATTTCCAAAAGCCATTTAAACTGCCTCAGTTGCCAGTGTTGAAAATCAAAGGAGATTTGGAGGAAGAGGTATTCCTCTGCTGTGCTTGTGACACTGAAGATGTTCTAAGCGTGCCAAAATGGGATGGAAAACTCATCTAGGGAATAAGTCTGTGGAACAGCACAATCAAAACCACAGAAACTGTATGTATGGCTCATACAAAAGCTTATAGGAGGTTAAAAATGTATTGGTATAGGATACACTGAAGGCAAATTTACCTCGTTAGGACTGGCTTGTTATACAAAATCTAAATTACAGGAGAGGTAGAAATAAATGCCTTCATTACCATTTATCCCTCTTATACCCTCTTCCACTTTCGCCCACCCCTGTATCCCCTGTAATCACCACACTGTTGTCCATGTCCTCAAGTCCTTTTTCTTTTTCACTCTGTATCTCTATGCTGTAACTATGCTCCCGCACTGTCAGGCTGGCAGCCTGCTCTCTATCTATGAGTCTGTCTCTATTTTGCTTGTTAGTCCAGTTTCCACATATGAGTGAAATCACTTGGCATTTGTCTTTCTCTGGCTGGCTTATTTCACTCAGCATATTGTTCTCCAGGTCCATCCATGCTGTCACAGAGGGTAAAATTTTCTTCTTTTTTATGGCCTAGTAGTATTCCATTGTATAAATGTCCCAAGGTTGTTTTATCCACTCATCTACTGATGGACACTTGGGCTTCTTCCATATCTTGGTGATTGTAAATAACACTGCTCATATCCTTTTGAGTTAGTGTTTCAGGCTCCTTTGGATAAATTCCCAGATACATAAATACAATAAAAATAAATAAATAAAAATTTTAAAAAATTAAGCAACAATTTAGTAAAATCAAGAAATACTTGTCTGAAATACAAAAAAGAAAGAAAGAAAGAAAGAAAGAAAGAAAGAAAGAAAGAAAGAAAGAAAGAAAGAAAGAAAGAAAGAAAGGAAGGAAGGAAAAGAAAGGGCTCATTCATCTAGAACAGTAATTTCTTTATATGATTATAATCATATGTTCAAAATTTATTTTGGACTTGATTCAAAAGCTAAAAAATAATCTAAGAAAAAGCAATTCAAAGGTTTTCTTAGACAAGATGAAGAAGGTGATACAGTAAAGAAATACCTTCTTAAAGTTTATTAATTTGTCACGGGGATGATCCAGGATCAGTAATTTATGGGAGGGTTACTCTAGCTTCCCAAATGGGATTCTTAATCTCATCAAATTCTATTAAATGTTGCTTAAAAATTATATCTGGAATATTTTATACTTTCTAGAGGGGGTTATAAATTAGAACCACTCCCAAATTTCTATCTCAGAACCAGTTTAGACCAATTTTCTTTCTCAGATCTTAATATCCTAATACCATGTTAACCACTCAAAAATAAAAATGTAAAATTATAAATATTTGTTAAGTGGCTTATAAACAACATAGATCTAAACTAGCACTAAATAACTATTCAGTTATTTATATTTCATTTTGACAACTTTTCAATTAATCCTCCCATTCATTCAAGCTCCTGGAGATTCACAGATGACAATTCTGTCACTCTCACTGAGTTATATGTTCAGGGAAGAGTAGACTAAAATAAGTAACTACCTAAGATAATTTTAAATAGGTAGCCATCCATGAGTATTACTGAATGCAGTTAAAAAAAGTGGTCATGAAGAATAAAGACATGGGGAGGAGAGAACATTTTATAAGGAATAGTCAGACATGACGTGTCTAAAGAAGAGCTATTTGAGTAGAAGTCTCAAAGATAAATGAATCATCAGTGCAAAGATTTTGGTTAAGAGAATTCCAGGTAGAGAGATAAATTATAGCCAAGGAAGTGAGGCAGATGTGGAATGGTTTTAGAAACCTGAAAGAAAGACATCCACCTTGGTTGAAGCAGGCAAAGGAGAGTATGCATGGAACAAGAAAGAAATCAGAGAGGCAAGCAAGACCTACATCACGTAGGCTTTTGTAATTAATAGTAAAGAATTTTTACCTTGTTTTTAAATCAGTGGGAAGTCCCTGAGAACTTTCAAACAAAGGATGTTTATGATGATCTGGCTACTCTGAGGATAATGGAAGCAACAACGATGGGAAGCAATTACTGTTGCCCCGGCTAAGAGGTGGCGTGTTCCATAGTTAGGGGTATGAAAGTAGAGAGATTTGATTAGAGTCAGGATATATTTTAAAAGTAGATCTGACAGGACTTCTAGGTGATGTAGATGTGAGAACTGAAGGAGAGGAAATACAGATGACTCATCTGTTTATGTTCGGAAGATATAAGTAGGTTAGGATTGGAGTGGTCATTGTATTAGGCATTGTAATTTGATTCTACACATATGCTGACTCTAAACATGTGGGTGAAAATAAATGGCACTTGAATTTTTACTACAGCAGCTGTTTTAGATCTACCATTTAAAGTAATAACGTTAACATTTTCAAATATTTAATTGTATTGAGTAAACTGTCATTCTGTTAGTAGATAGGTGAATTGTGTGTTAATGGAGAAGAATGTTACAACTAGCAGAAATTAAAAAGTTGAAATTCCGATTAGCATACTGTTGAGGCCATCTAAACAATAATTTTTTAAAAAATGTCAGTGCTATAAGTTTAAAAATGAATATCTGATATTAATACTATCACCTTAAAATATTTTTAATTTGATTACAAAAATAGAAGGTTCTAAGTGACTTTTAATAAAGAGTAAAACTCATGTGTATATATACACACACACACATATATACACATATATATGTCGTATATATACATGATGGTTCTGCTGGTATGCAGGTCATAATGTATGTTGGTTATTCACCAAACATTACTGATATGATATCTATCTATATATCCATTTAGAGAGAGAGAAGGAAAGTCAATGCCTTATATTTTATAATGTTATTATTACATAATGATTGTACTAGGATATGCCTGACCCTTGCTTGGCATTGAATGTCTCTCATACGTGCTCTAGTGGTTTACTGACTTTTATAATTTCACATATGCAGAAATGAGCAGGTTAGCATTCTAGAAAATATCAACATCAAATATACAAGGTAGTACAGAGCTTAATGGATACTCAATGATGATAGATTTGTATAAAATGCTACTATGCTCATAGGAATTATTTTGAATTCCACACAAAACCACTTAACTTAGCATTATAGGTTAATGCATTGAAGATCCCTGATTATTAATTTGGCATTTATACATTGGAGTGTATCATTTCATAAGTACATTTTACAAATCTCATAACCTCAGGAGTGTGATACTCACAAAAGGGAGAGCAGGTACATTCTGCAAGAGAAAGTTTTTGGCTGGTAAGACTCATCAGTCAGCCCTTCGCTTGGAAGTCAGATGTTATAGTTAATGCAGCACAGCAGAGGTTCAGTGTTGTTTCCTTGACCCCAGGTCCACTCAGAAATAATTCCTTAATCTTAATCTGTAACTTCTGGCCATACCCTTGGATAAGTAGGTAACAAAAGTAATGGTGTTCCCACCTGGCTTTGCCCTACTTTTAATCCTTTGTTTTCCTTCCATCTTATGTTTCCACTCTATTTTTAGCCAAACTCTTGAGTGGGCTACTGGTCTTTATTTGCTCCATCTAATTCTGCTACTGTAAAAAGACATGTGGATCTCTGGATCATGAAGTTGGGAGATGGGGGACGGTAAAGGCTCTCTGAATGTTCTGATGTCAGTGTCAACTATAGGTAATAAGACCGTTGCAAATAGAAGTCAGGTGACAGCTTGTGCAATATTGTCATGTATTCTAGCAACTTGTTCCTCAGGTTATGGTGTTTAGAGCAGCAGCATCAATATCATTTAAAACCCTGTTAGAGTCTCAAGTCCTTCTCACATTTACTAAATCCGAACTGGCTTTTTGGCAAGGCCCTTTGGTGATTTATATGCACCCCAAAGTTTGAGGAACATTGCTTATAGTCAGTAAAGCACTGTGATATTTGTCTTTCTCCTTTCCTACTTTGAATTACATTATAAAATGTCACTTCGCATTGCCCTACTTTTGATAGGTTATCAGAATCCTGATAATTAGGGTAATGGGAAGAAACAACTTATTCCATTACCCTAGTTGAGAAAACATTAAAATGAGTAAACTAAAATATTTTAGAAACTCTGTAGCAAGTTTTTATAAAATTCAGGCACTGCTAAGAGCCAAACTTTCCCCAGGTTGAGGAAAAAGATTACTTTTACATGTTTGAAGTTTCTTTTGGTTGGGAGGCTGAAGTTTTTTTGAATTATATTAAATTACTTTAAAGCAACTTTGATGAGCCACTTACTCCATGTAAAGCCCATAAAGAACAAATGACATATTGCTAAATCATATTGATTCAGATATTGATCCTGTTTTTCACCACAAAACAGCCTAGGCTCTTCTGAAAACGTGGAGAGTGCTTTTATCTCTTTCTCTAGCACGTTGGGCTACATAATCAGAAAGGTGACATGAAGAAATCTGTGGTAAAGGGAGACCCCTTTATCCTCTGCAAGGAGGACAAATGCCTTATCCTCATACATAACCATGTATAAGCTTGCAATTGTCCACCAATAACTATATTACATACTCTTATCAGGACTGTGACTGTAATTAGTAGAACACTTCATTTCCAAAAAGAAGAGTTTTACCATTTTAATCATGCTCTACATAACTATATAATAGTAAATGCAAGATAATTTTATTTATGTAACCCTAAACAATGGTAATTCTGAAATCATTGAATCTATATCAATGAAATACTCGTTTGCTCATAAGCTAGTAAACTTCTATATAAATGACTGTGTGTTTTAAGGAAATCCGAGAGACACAGGCACAGTCTGATGACTGAGGATAGCAGAGATCTCCAAAAGAATGTATTTAGCTACAGGTAAGTTTATAGAACTTCAAGGGATATCTGAAGGCTAAATTTATAGATGGAGGTATTAACCGTTATAACTTCATGAAAGTGGAATGTGCTTCTTATGAGCTAATGAGAACTTCACCAACAAAAGAATTTCGAAAGAGGCTCAACAATGATATTGTGGACATCCTTTAATATCTATATTAATATATCAATATAAGGAAATCTTTCTAGTTCTGAAACTTTTAATATTTGAAGTTTTTAAAATCAATATCATCAAATTGATGTTCTTTTATGCATGTGCTAGATATACAGAAACACTTAATGAAGAATATCTGATCATGGAAAATTTAAATATCATCAAAGAGTATCGTGAGAAAAACCGTGCAGAGAACAGACAGAAAATCTATCCTTTAAGAACTTAAAATAGAAAAACAATAAACTTATTTAAAAAGGACTAGAGGATCCCAGCTTTCCTGTTGATGTCCAGGTACACATGCCTTAGCCACTTTCCCCTAAAACCTCTAATTTTTCATTTGCCATAGAATCTTACGGTATGAAAGTTGGATGGAAACTTATAAATTACTTGATGCAGTCTTTCTACACATGAGGAACTATCTTGAAGCTGGTTGCCACAATGTTCTTTTATATTGAATGCGCTCTGCTTTTAAAAATATGTGTAAATCATGCAAAACAGTTAACTCTTAAAGTTAAAAAATTTGATTTTAATATTTTCTATTTTTTCTACAGAGGCTAGTACAATAGCATGTGTGAATATTTTTTACTGACAGGAAAAAAGCACAAAAGGTGCCTAATAGTAACATTTACAAGACTGATCAACATCAAACTTTTAGTTGTTAACAAGGTGGCTTAATGTTTAAAATGTTAGCTTTAAGGGCCTGAGCTATCTGAATAGTTTATTTGAATCTAACAGAGGCAATTAAACAACATATGCTTTCAAACAGATAAACAGTTTCAAAATTAGGGCAAAAATATTTACAAAAGGCAGTTCTTGTCACTCTTCGACACCATATTCTTAGTTCCAAAAGAGTTTAAATAATAAAGATAATTTATTTCCTCACTTAAACAGAAAAGCCTGAGGCCAAGGCAAGTGTCAAGAGAGTTTTATTAAGTTTTGGTTCTTCTCTGCAATTCTCACAGCTACACCCTGCTCTGTGTGTCTACTTTATCCTTAGTCCCCATGGTGACATAATTAATGATTTCCAGAAGTTCCTGGGCCCACACTTTTCCTAATTCCCATCCAGGAAGCAAATTAAATCATTAAGCAGAAGTCTCCAACATCATTTTGATGAGAACAAATGAGGTATATGTCAACTTCTGAAACAATTGCAGTAGCAAGGAGATGAGATTGATTCCACCCAACCTCAAGCCTCTAACACTTTGAGGAAGAATTCATAGGGATGGCAGGGGTGGGCAGCACAATGTTTACTATATAATATATATGTATTTATGTGTAGTCAGTTATCACCGATTACAGAGGTTCGTTTTTTCCATGTATGAAAGTTATATATTAGAGCTGCAGCCTTTAAATGTGATAAATAACTGCTTATTAATATGAAATGTGATAATCCATTAAAATAATTCAAAAATCCTGCTGGGTTTTGTAATTTCTTTTGCAATGTGCATGAAAATAAAGCATATTGCAATAAAAAAATTTTGTTTTAATTGTTTCTTTAAAAATGGTTAAAATTTTAAAGCCTTATATATGAATTTTCTAAAAATATTTTAAAGCATCCCAACTGGGAAAGCAATTTCATGCTTGCTTTTTAAAGAAGCTCTTCAAAGCTCTCATTAAAACCACTCATTTAAATAATCTCATGTGTGTTCATTATGCTATGTCCTTTGGGAGGAAAAAAGAAAGTATAAACTGCTGCAGGAAAGCAATGAAGGGAACAAATGTTAAATGTCAAAGGTTAGCCCTTCACTAAAATTGTTAAAATAAACAATCACTCCCTCTCTCCCCTTAAAAATCCTTCCAAGAAACATTTGTACACATTTAAGACAGCAAATTAAAAGCAGCGACAATGAAAAAAATCTAGAGGTCAGTTTCATGAACTGCTAGCATTAGAATCATTTTGCTTTCCACTTTGGTTCTCCGGGACTGAAAGGGACGCAATCTGCCCAGGAATGTGACATGTTCGTGAACATTATGAACCTGAATATGGTGAGGGTCCCATAAAGGGTAGATTTTACAAATCTCTGTTTTAAAAAGTACCTGTATTTTACTTAAATCCCTTGCTTGCTGTATGTATTTCAGGCTTAACGTTTTCACCCTTACTCTTGGATAAGTCTTCTAGACCTGAAATGGTCTTGATGAGGAAAACATGAATAATCTAAAATGGTTTGATTTACTATTTAGGGTTATAATATGGCATCTCTTTTACCTTTACTTCTTGCCTAAGTATGGAAATCACTATACTATTACCTGATTGTTGCATATGTATTAAATGATGTGAGTTCATGGCAAAGAAATTTCTTATTACATTTTTGGATTTTGCTGCTGTTGTCCTTACATTTTTCCCCTAGTTGAACTCAGTTGAATGTTGGTAATTGATAGGGTAATAATATGACAGATTGGACTTAATATAGGATTCTCTAGTCACTGTTTCTCAGTTAATATGGTGAACTATTCTCACTTCTAGATTTTATTGAACTTAAAAAAGAACACAATTACAAAAAAGAACTTAAAAAATTTAAAAAGAACACAATTATTACATTCTCAATGAATGGATATGCACTTGAGGGACTCATAGAAGACATGAGCGAATGAAAAGGCATGATTTTAGGAATATTTAACCTTGGAAGATGTCAATACTCCCAAATTAAAATTTAAATCTAAAATGGTCTCAACAAAAATATGAACAATGTTTTTCTTTGATAGTATATAAAACTGATTCTGAAGTTCATATTTTAAAGTAAATATGATTATATATACTATTAATATATTATAAAACTATAATGAAAACAGTTTATAAGACATGAAAGACATGAAGCCAAATACAAAGTCTAGAAACAGAACCAAATACATATACCAAATATATGGTAAGGTATCATCTGTATTTTTAGGGGATATCTTCCCCTATTATAATAAATAATCAGGTAGATTATATAAATGTTGGGACAATGCAAGAGCTATATAAGAAATTCAACAGCCTGAATGAGCAAGGAACTTCAAGAGTGTTAAGGGCAGTGTGTCTATTATTTTTCTAAATAGATACTTTCTTAATAGTAAATCTCTCCCTCTTAGCATTTAATACGATTGTTAATTTACTTTAATTTTTTTATGTAGCAATCAGTCTTTTTCTTTTCCTAGAATATACGCTAATCAGGGCAGGAAGAGTGGATGATTTGGCTCACTGTTTTGTAGAGCCTAATACACTGCCTGGATTCATTGCGAAGTTCACGAAATGTTGGCTGAATGAAAACTAATGTAAATGACACAGTTTGCTTCTAGGAGTTGGTTTGGAGAAAGGAAAAATGAAGTGTGTAAATTTAAGTAATTTATTGGGCTCTCTGATAATACTAATTTGGGGAAAAAAATTTAACTCAAGTATTTTGGTTCATTAGAGCAAAACATGGATTAATTAATTCTGATATTTTAGTCTTCCTACTCAGCCACTCTCTTCCACAAGTTTGTGATTTATGAGGTAATAAATTAAAAAAATTTACTTGATGAACATTAGTTCCCTTTAAAGGTATAGCATTATATTAACATCATGCTTACTTCTCAAAGTGGCCATTTTTCAGTGGCTTCTCTTAGTCCTCCTACAAAACCAGACATTGATCTGCAAGATTGAGTGTAGGGTTATGTCAGAAATCTAATGAAAAACATTTTGTATCTTAGGTCTCTTAAGAAACACTTTGTATCTTAAGATATCTAAGGTATCTTAGATACCCTTAAAAATATTTTTAATGATCAAATTCTGAGAGAGACAATACTTGAACAATATTACATACATAGTGTTACAGAAGTAAAGAACTTGGGTGAAGGGCATTGCTTTTGTACAAAGTAGTGTCTACAGTTATCTTAACACTAGCATGCTGCTTTTTAAATACAAGTAACATAAAAATGCATAATGTAAATGGAAGTAAATGTGTAGAACATTTGTTCTGAACTGAATGTGTTCTCCCAAAATTCATATGTTGAAAATCTAATCCCCAGTGTGATATTATTTGGAAGTGGAGCTTTGAGAGGTAATTAGGTTTAGATGAGGTCATGAGAATGGAGCCTTCATGATGGAATTAATGTCCTTATAAGAAGACGAAGAGTCAGAGTCCTTTCTATCACTGCCACGTGAGGATACAGCAAGAAGGCTGCATCCTAACATGTGGTCTACCCTAGAAAATGTTCATGTGCACTTGAACATGTATTTTGTCTCTTTGGGGTAAAATGCTCTGAAGATATTGACTAAATCCATCAAAAAGAATAAAATACCGGAGAATAAACTGTTAAAGACCTGTACTCAGAAAATTATGACACTGAAGAAAAAAACATTGAAGAAGATACAAATAAATGGAAGCATATACCATGCTCATGTATAGAAAGAATTAACATTATTAAAATGTCCATACTATCCCAAGCAATCTATAGATCAACACAATTCCTTTCAAGATACCAATATCATATTTCACAGAACTAGAACAAATATTACAACAATTTATATGGAACCACAAAAGATTCCAAATAGCAACAGTGATCTTGAGAAAGAAGAACAAAGCTGGAGGAATCATGCTACCTGATATCAAACTATTTTATAAAATCATAGTTATCAAAACAGATTGATACTGGCATAAAAACAGACACAAGTCAATGGAACAGAATAGGGTGCTCATAATTAAACCCACACCTTTATAGTCAATTAATATTTGACAAAGAAGGCAAAAACACACAATGGGGTAAAAATAGTCATTTCAATAAATGGTATTTGGAATATTGGATAGATACATGCAAAAAAAATGAAACTAGACCATCTTCTTATACCATATACAAAAATAAACTCAAATTGGTTAAAAGACTTAAATGTTAGATTTAAAACAATAAAATTCTAGAAGAACACATAAGCAGTAAAATCTTGCACATTTCTTGTAGCAATATTTTTTCCATTATATCTCCTTGGACAAGGGAAACAAAAGAAAAATAACAAAGGAAACCATTAACAAAATGAAAAGACAACCTTCTGAAGAGAGAACATTAGAACATATTTGCTGATACATCTGATAAGATGTTAATATATAAAATTTATAAAGAACTTATAAAACTCAACACATACACACACACACACTGACACACACACAAAGAAAGCAAACAACCCAATTAAGAAATGGGCAAAGGACCTGTATAGACACTTCTCCAAACAGGAACACAGGCGGCCAATAGACATGAAAAGATGCTCAATGTCACTAATCATCAGAGAAATGCAAATTAAAACCACAGTGAGGTATCACCTCATACCCATCAGAATAGCTGTCATCCATAAAACAACACACAAGCTCTGGTAAGAATGTGAAGAAAAGGGAACCCTCATGCATTGTTGGTGGGAATGCAGATTGATTCGGCCACTGTGGAAAGCAGTATGGAATTACTTGAAAAAATTAAAAATGAAACTGCCTTAGGACATAGTGATTCCACTTCTGGGAATTTATCCAAAGGAGTCCCAAACGCTGATTTGAAAGAACATAAGCACCTCTATGTTCACTGCAGCATTATTTACACTGGCCAAGATTTGAAAGTAGCCCAAGTGTCCATCAGTAGATGAGTGGATAAAAAAGCATAGTACATTTTTACAATGGAATACTTACACAGCCATGAAAAAGAAGGAAATTTTAATCTTTGCAACAGCGTGGATGGACCTGAAGACCATTATGCTAAGTAAAATAAGCCAGTCAGAGAAATACAAATACCATATAATTTCACTTATATGTGGAATCTAATGAGAAAAATGAACTAACAACTAAAATATAGAGAGCATGATAGCAGCTCTGAGAGAAGGTGGGGAGAGTGGAGGGATTGAACAAAGAAGCAAAAAAAGAGAATGAACTCATAGAGAGGGAAGACAGTGTGGTGATTGCTCAGGGTGTGGAGGCAGGGAGGCATGTGGAAAAGAGTGTAACAGGGATAAATGCTGGAAAAATAATAATTAAATTAAATTAAATTAAATTACATTTTAAAATGCAGAAGAAAAAAGAGTTTCTGTCTGCAAACCCAGAAGAAGGCTGTCATCAGACACTGAATTTACTAATATCTTGGTCTTGTACATTTACATTATTACCTTCAGATCCATGAGAAATAAATGTTTTCTCTTTAAGCCAACCAGTTTAAGGTATTTTGTTACATCTTCCCAAAATAACTGATACATCTATTTTCTTATATACTACATGTTAGATAGAATGCCCTTCATATGCATCTGAATAGTCAGCAGCTTAGTGGTCTCAACAGAAAACAGCCATCAGCTATTAGTTGGCTTAAACTAATCATGATCTATACCTGTTATTGGATTGCCTTCAAAACTTTACTGGGAAAACGATTCTCTTAGGAAAGAAGAGGAAAAATGTGGATCAATGGGTACTGGAAAGTGTGCACAAAACCATGTTTCATATTTTGCAATGCCCATGCATATTTCTTTGAATAAAAAATATATGAGGGGGGGATCCCCCACAAAATGGAATTTCCTCCTGGAGGGCAGGCCCCTTGCAGTACAGGCTTCCCATTCTACAAATGGAACAGAATAGTGTTCTAGGAACCCATCTGTATCAGTGCACCAGCTGGTGTGGTGAGAAGCTGTGTTTGGCTTCAGTGAATTTTTTGAAGACTAGTTCAATGTGTTTGCCCATTTCGTGATGGGTGATTTATGAGCATGCTTGCCCACACAGCACTGAGTGTTCAGCAGTTTTTGACCCAAAATGGCATGACCTCTGTACCCCACACTCTCTATTCCCCGAATCTTACCCCGAGCAACTTTTTTTGGTTTCCCTGGATAAAAAAGGTCTTAAAACAGAAACTTTTGGCTGATGTGGAAGAGGTGAAACAAAAAATGGCAGAAGCACCAAACAGTATCAAAATTGATGAGTTCAAAAACTGTTCTGAGCAAAGAAAAAAAGTCTTGATAGGTGTATTGAATCAAATGGAGAGCACTTAAGAGAGTGACTGAAATTTAAACATGCAAGAATAAATACACAATTTTTACTAAATAAATTCCAGGGTTTGGGGGGTGTCCCCCCTCATAGATGGTAGTATTGGGTATGGAAAGCATAGGAACAGCTCTCTCCAGGGGACCGTTTGAATCTTTATTTCACTGTGTTGCTATTCAGACTTAAGGTGTAGCTAGTGATAAAGGGGAGAGATAAATTCCTGACTAAAAGAGGCCTTGTCAAAAGAAGAGTGGCAATTTTTGTAATCAAATATTTCATGTTCTAGATATCTTAATAATACTTTCTAAATTTATCATTACTTGCCTGACATGATGTGAATTTTGAAAGTACATTTCATGTTTCAAAAAGATCTTACACAATTGTTTTTTTTAGCTTTGCTTTTTCTAACAAATTCTTTAAAGGGCTGAGTCAATCTGGCTTGAATTATTGCTTCATATCACACCATTTATATTTCATAAGGCTATTTTTCTTTTGTATAAGCTTTCTATATTTTGGCAAATGAAATATTTTTTAAAAGAAGAAGTTATTATAAATTTGACAGGGAATATAGCATTTTAAGAAAGAAATATTAAGGAAGAAGTAACTGCTTATGTGGAAATTTGATGTTTCTTTATTAGAAAATTTCAGAAAATATATTTTTCCTAAGCATAACAAGATTTTCTATTCATTTTGTCAGAGCTTCTGTGATTATATGTTAACTTTAGGCTTTGTTCCAAGGACTTTACAAACATGAGAGATGTAAGCGTGGCTGTTTTTTGTCAGGCGGTATAATTATTTCCTCCTATTTAGCTAAGATAGTAAATTTATTTACCCACTATCACACAGCTACAAAGTCACATATCAGGTTGCCAAGCCCAGATCTGCCTGGCAGCAAGACTCACAACCTAAGCAATGCCACTGTGAGAGAGGAGAAGTTCTCCATTTCCCCGCCTTGATCCTTCTCCCGGGTCAAATAATTAAACTGACATAAGACAGATTAACAGGAGGAAATAAAGTTTTAATAGGTATGCATAGGGAACTCACATAAGCATGAAAATTCCAAAGACAGTAAGGCAAAATGAGGTATATATATCATTCTAGACTATGGAAAGGAGGTAGAGGTCGGAGACTTCAAAAGGAAGTTAGCAATTCATAGGGAGATGAAGAGAATTAATCTTAAGTAAACTAATGCTTGCTGGGCCATTTAGAGACAGTGGGACACAGAAAAGACTTTGATCAAAAGCAGTTTGCTAGGCCCTCCCTGTCTACTACTTCTAGTTCAGATTAAACTCTAGTTATCTATGGTGATAGCTCCTCCCTGGAAGAAGCTTTCTGTCTTCAATTCTTTTAGCTTTCTGGGTCTGAAAATTAACCAGCTTAAATGAATTAATAGCCTAAAGAGGCATATTTTGGGGCAGCCCAAGCTCTGCTCGCCTTACCGCTCTCTACTGCAGGCTCTCACCATGTGTGCTCCATAGATCAGCAGCTTCAGTGTCACGTGGGCACTGCAGAGCAGGGCAGCATCTCAGTGCCCTCCTGAGAAGACAGAACACAATCTGAATTCCAGTGCCTTTCCATTAAAGTGCTTTAGGTGATTTGTGTCATCGAAGACAAACTTTAGCCCAATAATGCCGTGTCTCGCTGATTTTCCATGTATGGAATGGGAAGTAAATATATGAAAATCCCACAATATGCCTACCCTTATATTCAGATTGTTAGACATGAAATTGTTTGGTCAACTCCTTATTTTACGGAGAAGGAAAAAAGACTGGGAGATGTAAAATGATTTGTCTTATAATCCATGGACATTTAACCAAAAATAAATCATGTAGCTACATACTATTTTCTCAACACTCTTGAAAATGTATTTCTATATACAGATGGGTGATTCCATTAATTTTCCATTAAGTTGTGGATATGTTTATTACTAATGTTATTAAAATAGAGAAGCCTATAATGTTATAAAACTGAATTTTAAAATTAAGCAAATGAGGGGTCTAGTGTCAGTAGTGGAAGACTGCCTCAAAAGAGGTAAACTTGCCCTAGGCTGTGTGGCCCAGTTGGTTGGGCACCATCCTACATATCTAAAGGTTTTGGGTTCACTTCCCTGTCAGGGCAAATGCCTGGGTTGCAGGTTCTGTTCCCCAGCCAGGGAGCATATAGAAGGCAACCAGTTGATGTTTCTCTCTCACATACATGTTTCTCTCCTCTTTCATCCCTCGCTTCCCCTCTCTCTCTCTCTCTCAAAAAAACAAAAAACAAAAACAAAAAAAGAACAGACAAGATTTCAGAGGTAAAACTTACGAATTTAGGATATGTTACAAAAGATAACGATGTAAAGTACCATCAGAGCAATCAAATGTAGGAAGAAACTGGAAGATATTTTTCTACTGAAATAAGGAATATGTGCTGAGTGCGATATGCATTGATATGGCTTTTTCCCTGACATCACTCCTCTGCCTGCTCAGTGCAATTTGGCTAGATGCAAGCAAGAACTCTGCGGTATTATTGGCTTGAGGTTTCAGAGGACAGAGTTTATGGCAGACCCGTACTACGTGAAATAATAAACGAAATCCTCAGGATGAAGAAAAATGATACCAAGTGGAAACTCTGCTCTAGAGTAAGGAATAAAGTGCCCTAGGAATGATGACATGTGGATGAAATATAGGACACTATAATATTTTGTTTCTTTTCTTTTCTTTAAAAGATAAAAAACTGAAAACAAAACCACCTTATATTGTAGGGTTTTATATATATTTAAATACATATACATATAGTTATAAGGCCCAAATTGTTTACATTTTACATGAAGTGGTACAATATTAACACTAAAGAGACTTTGATAAGGATGAATATTATAAACAGTAGTACTATCATTAAATAGAAAGTAATAAAGAGGTAAAACTAAAAGGAATTATCATACTGCCTATAATTGATTATATCAAGAGAAAGCAGGATAGGAAAAACAGAGGAAGGGTTTGAGCAAATATAAAAATATTACAAATATGATACACCTAAATCCAAACATCAACAATAGCATCAAAGAAAAATGAAATAAACATTCCAAAAGCCAGGGACTCAAAATAGATGAATAAAAAGATAAACTCCAACAATATACTGTCCAAATGAATTATATTTTAAAATTAAAAAGAAACATATCAGTAAAGTGCTGAAAAGATTCACCATACAAATATTAGATGCAAAAAAGCTGGTATAATTATATTAATATTAGAAAAGACTTGAAGGCAAGATGTGCTTTCAGAAATCAAAAGTAGAATTTCATAATGATAATGATAAAGATCAATACATAAATGAGACATAAATCAGCATAAATATACATGTATCTGACAAAAGAGTTTCAAACTACATGAAGCAAAGACTGGCAGAATTAAAGGAAGAAATAGATCCATAGTTGCAGATTTCAACACATTTTTCTCAGAAATTCATAGAAAAACTAGCAAGAATAGTTAGGGCATAGAAGATCAAACAACACTGCTGAGCAATTTAACCTAATTGACATTTGTGGAATACATAAAACAAATAGAGTGAACATCCCTGTGGAGTGCATGTGGTATGTTCTCCACACATACCATATAGGGAGGCAAAATGTAAATCTAAATAAATTTCAAACTTGAAATCTACTAGAATATATTCTGTGACTCTGGCTGATTTAACTTAGAAAACAGTGCAAAATAGAATTCCAAAGTATTGCCAAGTATTTAGAAATTAAACCTCTGAATAACAGATATAGGAAAGAAGAAATTGTGAAAAAACAGAAATTATTTCAAACAGAACAAAAATGGAAACATACATATGAAAAATTATAAGATATAGAAAATATAGTTTTTAGAGGAAATGTGATAACTTTAAATTTATATGTTAGAAAAGAAATATTTAAAGTTAATTCATATAATTTTCCACCCTAAATAGCTAGGAAAGGATGAATGAAATAAAACAAAAGCAAGCAGCAGGTAAGCAAGTCTAAAGCTGGAACAGATATCAATGAAAGAGAAAACACATAAAAAGGAAAATAAAAAAAGCAAAAGTATGTTTTGAAAATATTAATAAAGTTGATGACACTTTAAGGAGGCTGATAAGAAAAAAGGAGAAAATACACAATATCAGGAATGACAAAATAGATATTATCACAGATCCTACAATATTGAAAAGACAATAACAGCATGTCATGAGAAATCTTTTACCAATAAATTTGATAATTTCAATAAGATGACAAGTTTCTTATGTAACCAATGTACCAAAACTGATTCAAAAGAATAAGAAAATATGAACAACCCTATGTCTCTTATACACATAGAATTTTGTTTGTATTAAAATCCCTTTCCATAAATAAAGCTTTAAGCTGAGGTGGCTTCATTTCTGTACTCTCACCTTTATGCCTTGTCTTTGGAGCTCCCAAAGTGTGTGTCAGTCTCCCTGAACTTGATGTGATTCACTCCAAATTCTGTCTTCTCTGGAGAACCTTGAAATTGTCCCAAGACAAAGACCCAGGGCAGATGTGGGACTCATCTCTTGGGTTTCTTTCTCACAAATAGTGGAGAGTTTTGCCACATAATGTTGAATGCCTATAATTGATTTTCTCATATCTTGGGCACATGTTTATAATTCTGTGTGTCAGGAAAATCATTTAGTGCTAGTTATGACCAGATGAGAAAGCCCCCACTCTCCAACTCTACCAGCTCCTTTTATCAACATTTGAATATTGCCGTATCTTTCCCAAAAAGAAAATAATAAACACAGCCCTTAAAAATCACGTTTCTTTCTACCTATCACTTTATTTTGCCATTTTCTTCTGTGGCCAGTCTTATTAAAGTATTGCCCAGTACGTTCATCTAAATTCAATATCCATTCATTTTTCATCACACTGTAACCTGCCTTCCAGCTTCATCAGGAGACTGCATGGGGACATTTTATAGCTATCGATTATTGCCTTGTTAGGGGAAAATAAGTAAGGGAATTTAAATTAGAGGGAAATTATTCCCCCAAATCTTAAGAAAGAGAGATTTTACTTATATTGGCTTAAAGTCTCTCATATTGGGAAATTCTCTGATTTTATTTCAACAAATATGTTCCCTTTGAAGAAGCCTCATCATCCTGAAATAACTACAATAGATACTATTTTTGAAGGCTCCTAGTGGTCACAGGAAATAATTGGTTAAAAAGTAAATTAAATGCTTTACACAATTATTAATTATATCAATATAATAATTACTTCTGGAGATCTCACCTCATAATATTAATTTTTAAATATTTGGAAATAAGACTTTTAAGGATTACTACAAAATAATAATATAAGATAAAATATAAGTATCACAAGCATATATCTACAGGATAGAGATCATAAATGTGTTATTTACATAGAAAATATGTTCATTTTAAGATGGCATTATCCTAAAGTTTTTTAGGAGTACTTGAGTATCAAAACCACATTTTTTAAATATGCTATGTCTACACAAATTTAGAAGATGAAAGTAGACTGAGGATGATATATTAAGGAGTTCTGTTTTAAATGAAGCAAAATCTAGTTCTATGATTATGCAAACACTCATGTCAAAGATATATATACAGTACTTAAGTAAAAATGTTTTGTGAAATTCTCAGATTGGGTTTCTGTCACTCAGGCAGGAGTCCTGACACTAGGCTAGAGAACTCACAAAGGCCAAGTCATTCCTTTCTTTACAGGTTGGTGAGCTAGTCACACCATCAGACTAAATTCAAACTTCACTTTCTCTTTGAAATCAGTTCCAACTGCTATGTCCTGGCCTCCACCCACAAACCAAATGTTCGCATATAACCTTACTTATTCTGCTCCACTGCTTACTTCATTTTGTTGTAATTATTTGTCAAATATTACCAAATGTGTTATATAATTCTTCATTTTCATATCTTGCACAAAATTAGGTTCTTAATAGTGGTTGCGTTATTACTAAATACACGCTATGACTCTTTTCTCATGTCTTCGTTAGAAATGGAAATCAATTAGAATAGCAATAAAAGCAATTATGAGTACAGCTAAGTGACCCCAGCTAACAAGGAGGCAGGGATGTGGGAGAAAGAGAAAATGGAAAGGAGAGGGGGAGGGGGAGGAGGAGGCAGAGGGGGAGGGGAGGGGAGCAGAGAAATCTATATGGTTAAAAAAGCTTGTAACCACGTGTATCTGCTCAAAAATGCAGTTGTTTTCACTCGCTAGCTAACACTGCCAAAATGTTTTATTTCTGAATACTATTTTTAATTAGTCCAATTTCTTTACCTAAATATTTTTTATAGTAGCTAGTTTTAGCGTAGGTCTGGATGTGAGGAGATGGTGGGAATTTCTGATCACTCAGCTCTAAAAACTATAGTAATAATACTCTCAGGGTCCATTTCCCGTGAAGGGGAAGCACATTTCCAAGATCAAGTGATGCAGTCCTCTTGATGTAGCTAGGAAGCCACATCCATCTTTCCTGTAAGGGCGGGAGCAGAGGGGCAAAATACCAGATTGTACAAGGGAGAAAACATGTCCTGCAATTCCTCCCAGATCTATCGGTAATGTTTTTACCTGATAAAAGAGGTTTTGAGAAAAAGACACAAATTCATAGGTTTAAATTAATTAAGTTATTTTATAATATTTTGGAATGGCCAGAAGAGTGGGACATTCTAAATGACCCTGTGGTTTTGAATATATTCTCCCAGTATCCTCAGACCTTTATCAACGTAGAGCGGGGACGGACACTGCCAGTATCTCAAAAATCCCTGTATAACTGAATATATTGCTGCTGCCTGAGAGAGGATTCTTATAAATGTTTTCAGTTCCTCCAAGGCATAAAATAGTAATCTTTACAAAGTCTTATTTCAGCTTATCCCTCCCTTTTATATGGAATATATCCACATTGTGACATTCATTCTGTTGACAGTGATAGGTAGGTACATGTCAAAAGTGGGGAAAACATCACAGCATAAATGGCATCAAACGAGCCACAACTGCCTTTAGAGTGCTTTCTCTCCAGATGCTCTTGTCACCAAATGAACCCTTGAGAGCAGGGGCTGCTCTTTTTTTGCAATCAGTTTTAAATAGGTGCTTTATGATAGGTCCTGAATGTAAATTTGTGAGACCAGTCCTGAGAGATTATCCTGTTAAATGTTCATCTAGGATCTTTGTATTGAATTACTTTAACTCTTTTGCACTGTGGAATGGTGTTATAAAGCATGTGTTTAGATAAATTAGACTTTATACCACAGGCTGCTCAATGTAAATATGCTACATGAAGACTCTGACCTTCTTTCTTCTCACACACTGAGAAAGATGTATGATTATCTAGAGTTGGCATGATGTGTTTTTGGGGGGATTTTACAAGAATTGAGATACTATACAAAATACTTCCCATGCTTCTCAACATATTTTAGTTTACTTTATCACCAGGCCCGGAAGTCAGTGAGTTGATTAGTCTCATTTAGACATTAAATAAAACTTGAAACTCTAAATGGAGGGTAGATGTCAGTGATATTAAACCTAATACGACCATGTTTAAATTTACTCCTTCCCTCTCAATATTTAGCCTGTGCCAGCAATTCTGAGGATTCAGGAATTTTGATTTGGACAGAGAGAGGAAATAAAAGTAGTGTAAGATAAGTCCCCCACAAGGCAAGGTCAACTAATCTAAGTCACCTCTATGTTACTTCTGAGGGTTCAGGAGGCAGCACAAGGAGAGTGTCTGCCCAAGGGGTGGGGCTTGGTATGGAGTAAATTAAGATTTAAGGCCCAAAGATAGATTGACCATGATAAAATGACTAGGGGAAGGTGAATGGCAACAACAGGAAGAGTGTGTAAACAGGAAGAGTGTGTAAACTGGGAGAGGAAGACCAAAAACAATTGCAAGAAACCTGGATACCACCAACAACTGCCCACAGGCATCTGTTCATGAAAGTCTTGGATTGCCAACATCTGTACAAACAGGGAGATATATGGGGTAAATATTAACAAAATACTATTATGTTTGATGTGTTCATGTGTTCAGTAGTATTGTGTTCATTAAAGTCAGATCGTTAATAGCATCAGTGAATAATGACAACCTCACCTATGAATAATTAATGAACTTTTAAAATATCAGATCTTTAGTCTGTAAAAGATTTTAAAAGTATGCATTTAAATAGCATCCAGATCTTCATTTCTAAAACCCATTTTCCAATTAAAGGAGTCTGGGCTACATGTAAGAATGGTTGGTTCCAGGAATTGGGAAAGGAAAGATATAACACGTACTTGGAAATTGGATGTGCCAGAAAGTAAGGTAGTTTTCAAAATGTAATGAGGATGTTGGGTCCTATGTGAAGGAGTTCCCAGTGTCCAAATAAAGGACAACTTGAACAGCAAAATAAGTAACAAAAGTAACAGACTATAACCAATAGGATAAAATGAATATCCATGTATGAGTCCATATTAATATAAATAAAGAAGTGAATAAATAAGAATGGGGAGGTATGTAATCTTCCACACAGTAGATTCCAATTAATATAGACTATATGGTGGAAATATAAAATAACCACCATACAAACTCCACAGCAGTTCTGACAGGGAAGAAACATCAATGGATTCTAAAGTTAGTGAGCAAAAATATGATGAGAAATACTAGGTTTTCTTGGTTTCAAACCATCTTCCCACAGGATACTCTTTCATTACAAAGGGAAAAAGAATCATTTTGCATCAGTAGTAATAAGACACATGGACATCACGTGCTTCCTGCTATGACTCACTAAAAAAGGCACAACATCACCTCTGTCATATTCTTGCCAAATACATACAAACTCGAACTAACGACGAGAAAACATCAGGTGAATCTGATTTGGGCTACATTCACAAAACAATCGCCACTGTTCTTCAAAAGTGTCAAGGCCCAAAAGACAAGGGAAGACTGGGGAACCGTCACAGATTGGAGGAGACAAAGGAGACAAGACAACAAAGTACAATGTGAGCCCTAGACTGGACCCTGGACCAGAAACACTGGAGCATCCATGGGAAACCTGTTAAATTTTTCATAAGCTCTGTAGATTAGTAGCTACTACTGTATCAATGTTAATTATACCATGATTGTGTAAATGGTGCTGTCACTATGGGAAACGGATTGAAGAGTTTAATAGGAAAATTGTACTATATTTGCAACTCTTTTCTAAGCCTGTATATGTTACAAAATATAGTCAAAAATGAGAAAAAATTGTTTTGATTTTTTTATTTTAACAAAATTCCATTAGAACTTTTATTTAACTTTAGTACTTTAAAATTTTAAACATTTTTTAAAGAGCCCTAGACTTCTTATTGGTTCTAAAAAATGGCTGGCATATATACAATGGAAAAAGTGACCAGTTGGCATTTGGGAATATGGATAGCTGCATGATTAAATTTTATTAAATTTAAAAAAAACAACATTAGTCACCTCCTTTCTCTAACTGATGCTTTACCGGAAGTGCTGCCTCTCTAAATTGCTGGCTATACTCTCAAGAAACTTTGGCCAGAATCAATTAGGGTTGACAATCAGTTGTGATGTAGTTTCAAGGATGCATAATCAATGAGAACCTTTTTATCATCTACTGGATTCCTGATAACATTTGTTCTATTGCCATGAATCTTAAAGATATTAACAAAAGATTTCTTCTGAGTCAACTGTAAAATTAAAGAGCGACTTCAGTTTCTCCATTTATTATAGTAGGGAGATAAAAGAAGAAATAAAAACAATTGCCATAGAGCAGTTTTTCTGTGAGTGATTTTCAAATATAAATTTCTTAGTAGGGGAAGCATACTACTACTACATTTAAAACCAGTATGAAATTTGTAGAAGACTGAGAATTTAGGAAAATCTCTTCCTTTGGCTGTTTCCTTGAAGGTAATTGGTATTAGCCCTCATGCCAAGCCATCAAATGCCACTTTATGTCTCAGAACCTGTGCTTAGTGTCCTGAAGTTTGCTCTCCTCTGTCTTTACCAAACTAACTTGTATCATTCTTTACTTTTTGATTCATCACCTTCATTAACTATCCTTGATATCTCCCCTCCTTTCCTCTCTCCTGTATTCCCTCTGAAAAATAAGATCAAGAGGCCAGTCACAGTGATTTATAATTACTTTATGTTTCAGACCCCCTCACTAAATTGTAAGCTCTTTCAGTCTTATTCAAGGGCTGGGTCTCAATTTTTTAATATTCCTAGTCTTTAGGAGAGTACCTGGTACATAGTAGACATGCTGAAATTATTTTCCAGAGAAACGAGTGAATTAGTGAATGATCTAGAAGAAAAGAGGATAATTGGTAACTGAAGTGATGAATGCGTTAATAAGCTTGATTGTGATAGACATTTCATAATGTATACATATGTCAAAATATCATATTGCACACCTTAAATATATACAAATTTTATTTGTCCATTGTACCTCAAGAAAGCTTTAAAAATAAAATCTATTCTGCCCTGTACAAACACAATTCAAAATAAAGAAAGAAAAGACAGAAAATGATTCAATTCAGGAAAGAGTAAAACAAGACTGAGTTTCAAGCTTATAAATTTGCCAACCTAAGCAACATTTTTTTATTTCTCCTTGGGCATATTTTTTAGTATATTTTAGAATTCTAGGTATCTAGTGTTATATGGTAAGATTACAGTCAACCTGAACCAAAATGATACATTGTTGTTCTCACTTTGGCACTCCTTTATAACCAGCACCCCAGTTCACAGGAAGGCACGTATACGTGCACATCCCACAACACTGAAAGGCACACACACAAACACACACACAGGAACTCAGCTTTCAAATTTACAAACTCATCCAATCTGCAATTCTGGCCACATTCTACTTCCATTTCAAAATTAACCTTACATGCTCCCATTCCCAAAAGACTAAATTACTTTACGAAGGAGTACTGTTTGTCTTTTCTAGATAAGATTTACATCTTAATAGAGAGGCCTCAAATAATATACCAAAAATGAAAATACTGAGATATGACAGAAAAATCAATGAAGTTAAGTTTGCTTTGCTCTGTTTATGATAAGGAGGATGTTCACTTGACCTAAAAACAGGGTAATTTATACATCTTTGGGAATAATCAGAACACATTTAACCCTGATATATTTCAAGAACATGAAAAGTTGTTTTCACATAATTTTTGAATAATTTCTAGTTTTTCAAAATACCTTTTATTCTTTGCCACATTCTTAACCTTATTTTTATCATAATTCTTTGCAATGTGCCTTGCACCTTATCAGCATTCTTTTTTGTTTTACTTAAAAATCTTCAGCTTACAATTATATGCAATTTTCCAGGCCCCAGCTTGTTTCTTGAGAGCAAATTAATAACTTCTGTAGCTTAAAAAAGCTACACACAAAAATGTTCAAGTCAGGAAGTAGGTTAGTAGCTAAGAAAATCTGGTTTGATGTGTCATTCATGCAGGGAATGGGACCCATTTCACTACTTATTTATTTTCCAGACTTTGTCACTACATAAATATAAATTACTCAGAAATGACATTTTGAGGTGACTTTTGCAGAAAATGTGTGCTTTGACTATGAGCAAAGTAAATTTCTGTATAAAGTTCAGTTGACTGAAGATTATTGAGAGATCTTTGGTTTTGATGATCACTTCTGTAGGTCACATGTAAGACTTTAAACTTGAGAAACAGGGAGGAATAATGTGTTTCATTAGGAAGTTCATAAATGGTTTCCTGTATTCCTTATAACTCCTTCAGCACACACATCAACTGCACATGACTGAACTCCATCCTCTAGAATTAACTCAAAACTTAAAATATCCTCATAGTTAATTTTGAGAAAACAAACTTTAAAATCTCTAAATTTTTTAATTTAAATTTAATTTTTAATTTTTTTTTACTTTTCAGTAAATTTTTGAGAAAGTGAGCATGTATTGTAGATGTTAAGGTAAATATTAGATTTTTTAACTGATTTCACAGTATAAGAAAGATATCTGACTGGACACAAATAAACACCAAAAATATTAAAGCATGACTATTTTTATTACAAACTCAAATTAAATAGTTTATAATACCTATAGGTTATTTTTTTAAAACCTATAGATTATTTTAGTCAACTCTGGACATAGCAGATATTTAATAGCTACTCTAAATATATTTGCATCCTGCTCAAGGGCAATAATATTTCCTTGCTCAGGCAAAGTAATATGTTCTTTAGAATTAGAAAGAGACAGAGAAAAGTGTTTTAAAATATTTAATTATAAATTTTAAACATTTAAAATACCCTCAAGGTAATGTGGTTTGCAATCACATATTCCTTTCAAAACACAAGTCTCCTATCTCCCCCACAACCACAATTACAAGAGAAGTCACCCCGAACAGGTACATAATAGGGGAAAACTACAACCTTCCCTTTAAACTAGAAAAAATGGCCATAAAAATATTCCCAAATTTTAGGGATTTCTCTTTGACACACTGTAAACTACACTAGATTATAGGAGGCCATGATCAATTTATAAATCACCTGTTAGACTGCTGTTGTATAAGAAGGAAATCAGTAAAGTCGTGGCCCCCTGGAATAACACTGAACTTGCAGGATCTATAGCTCCGATTGGGGTGGGAGTGGTCAGCGGGAAAAAGCTCAATTGTATTCATTTTCATAACTGTAAATTTTGTTAGTGACAAGACAACAGCAGAGTCAGGGAGCAGAAGACAACAATGAGCAAAAAACCTAGTGACCATTATAGTGGCTTCTGGTGGATTTTTCCCTGAAAAGTGGTTATTTTTGATACTTCAACTTAGTGTGCAATTTAAGTGTTCCAGTTGGCCAGGAAGGAATACTGATTGCCAAAGCGAGTACTCAGGACAGTGTTTGTGGCAAAGGGAGGTGTAGCTGGCCGCTGTGGTGGCGGCAGCTCTGGGGGAATGCTTTTCAAAGAGTCACTCACTTTTGGTGACACTGTTCGTGTGAAACTGGACTGGGATACTGTCCGTACAGGCCCGCTACCTATTGTTTCATATAAACTGGAATGCTTTTGAGAGCTAAAGTGGGTACTGTTACTGTTAGCCAGGGAGAGCAGGCATAAACAGGAACGCTGGACAGGCCAGATTTTATTGTCACCCTATCATACCGGGCAGTGGGTCCTGGTCTTTGCATAGGTCAGGGCATACCAACTGCTCTCTCATTAGCAGTCTCCCAGAGTAGTGAAGTTATTTGTTGCTTTGACTCTGGCTTTATTGGACAACTATTGGACAGCTATATAGAAAACTATTACTTTTCAAGTGCGAAAAATGTGTCACATTGTGTTTGGCACTTGGTAGAATGGCTTCACCTAAAGAAGAGGAGAAATTGCAAAAATGAATTTACTCCTTAAGGGATTACTCATGACCTGCCTGCTGTGTACTCTTTACATTTTGAAAACCTGATCTCAGACCTAGCAAATGCCCATGAGTCTTGAATGCTAAAAGAGGGTCTCTAAGCCATTGTAAATAAAAGGAGTGGGCTTGCCCAATTTCTGTACCATAGCTATACTTTTAAATGGCTCCTCATTTTAGAATGAGGTATCAAAAAACAAAAATAAATAGATGATAGATAACTTAACACAGAAATGTATATAAAAAGTAAATTTACATATACATATATATTCAACACAGGATTATATAGAGGTGGGCAAAAGTAAGTTTACTGTTGTGAGTACATGAAACAGTTTATTCTTGTATTATTATTTATTAATTATTGTACTATTTTTATATGAACAACTGTAAACCTACATTTGCCCACCCTGTACATAAAAGAAGGAAAACAATACATTCTTGGTGTGTCTTTCTCCAACATTTTTGTAACCCAAACTTTCTCTGGCTAAATGATAGAAAAAAGCTTAGGAATTTTGGAGGCTATCATGTAGTTCATAGAACTTGTAAAAGTGTTGCAGAACTAGCCTTGGAACACAAGAGGGGTTCTGCCTTACGAAGAGAAGGGAAAGAGAAAATCAAGGCATGCAGCTTCAGAGGGAGAGGCGGAGGCTTGTCTCAGATAAGAATAGATGGAATGTGGTTATTTCTGAAGAAGGAAATAGAAAACTATATAATCAAATACATAGCATAGATTTATATATACATATATGTTATGAAGTTAATGTCTGGAATAAAAATACTGGGCTAAGGATTAGGGATCACATTTAATAAGCAGTTATTTTGATTCAGTGATTCTATACTAAACAATATTCTCAATACATCTTTTCTTACCAATTTTATATATACAATGAATCTTAAGCTCTGCATATAAAATTATCATTATTTGTATAAAATAAACTATAAAACTAGAAAAATACATTATTGGAAATAACAAATCACCCACTGGTTACCTAAAATGAAATCCTTATCAATACAAACTTTCCTTTTGAAAAAATCCCATTATTATTGACCATAGGGAATATGGTCAATAATATTGTAATAACTACATATGGTGTACTACATTCATCCGTGAGCACTTCATAAATTACATATATAACTATATTATAATATATATTATTATATATTATAAATATATATAATGTATACATACATTATATATTATATATTATAATATATAATAATATATATTATATATATAATGTCTAATCATTATGTTGTATACCTGAAACACATACAATATTGTATGTCAACTATAATTTAAATTTAAAATTTTTTAAAAAAATTATAGCCTGTTATTATTTAACTGTTTAAAATAAAAATGAAATACACCCTTCAAAACCTAGGAGTTTCTAAGTGCCCGTAGTATGGAAACATATCTTTTGACTTTCAGGTATCTTGTATATGTTTACTTGACTTTGGTTTATTATTTTTGTGATAATTATCTTTTCCGTGAGAGTTTTTAATTTCTCAAATGTAATACTAGCTAAAAAGAATCATAAATGGGAGATGAATGGAGATGCTGTGCTTAAATTGATGTTCGTATTTTCTTCATTTTACTTTTTATGTCAATCAGCTATGGTAAAAATTATTCTTTAATTCCAACTACTTTACTTGTAATATTGTATTTTTACTTGAAATAATATATTATCTAAAAAATTATTACTCAACTTGTTCACTAAAGTAACTTTTTTTTTTTTTTTTGCAAAATGACAAATTCTTAGAGAACCATACAAATTAACAAGGAATATCCTTATTTACACTGTTTGTTTTGGGTTGACTGTGACCCAAATATAATTGGATGGCTGTATGACAACATTATTTTTCTGGGGTTTTTGTCAGATTACAGTTATCTAAAATATCCAGATAAAAATAAGTGACTGAATAATCCCTACTAGAGAGTCATATAGAGTCATAAGGAAAAATCTGTTAAAAATCTAGTTTTTATAACCCATCATTAGAAAGATCAATTAGACTTTGACTCAACAACTAGTATTCATACATTTGTTGTTATTATGATGTGAGTCATAACATTGTTTTTATTGTAATTTAGGTACGCCTAAAGTGATTATGATAGGGTTTAAAGATCTATGCACTTTTCCTCCCCAAGAATTAAAAAAAAGAGGTAAATACTGAAATGTTAAAAGGTTGGTAATTTTTTTTTATTATCACATATCCAAAGGCTGTTAATGTCTTAAGGCAGTGATTTTCAACATTTATAATCTCATGGTACACATAAAGTAATTACTAAAATTCTGCATACACCAAAATATATTTTTTGTCAATATAAAAAATTGATACAATTTTGATTTATTCATACTGGACAGCTCTTGTATTGGTTGTTTTCATTTTTTA
>PVJD01003134.1:0-173101 GCA_004026545.1 Mormoops blainvillei
TAAGGATATAAAATTTCCTCAGAGCACAGCTGTAGTTGCATTCCACAAGTTCGTGTCATACTTTCTTTCTCATTCATTAAAATATATTCTAGTACATTGTGATTTCTTCTTTTTAACATGAATTATTTGAAAGTGCATTGTTTAATTTTCAAACATTTGGAAATTTTCTAGTTTTTGTTTTATTATGATTTTCAGACTTTTTATGGTGGTCACAGAATATAACTGATTGCAATGCTCTGAAATTTTTAAAGATTTGACTTATGCCTTAACAAATGGTCAATTTGAGAAAATGTTTCACTTGCACTAGAAAAGAAAGTCTAGTCTGCCATTGTTGATAACTACGTTCGATATATATGAATTAAGTCAAGTTTGTTACTCATGTTGCTCAAATATTCATCATCTTTACAGACTTTTTTCTACTGGTTCTTAGAGTTGGTGAGAGAGATGTGTTAAAATTTCCCACTGTGACTGTGTAGTCATCTTTCTTCATCCAGTTTTGTCCATCTTTGCTTTATATATTTAGAACCTATGTTGTTAGCAAACATAAATTTAGGATTAATACAGCTCCCTGAGGGTTGACCCTTTAATAATAAAGAAATACTTGTCTTAATCTCAAGTGATTCCTCTTGTCTTATCGTTTACTTTGTCTGATATTAGTGCTTTATATCAGTTTTATATTTTATATCTTTTTACTTTCAATCTTTAAATATTATATTTAAGGTATGTGATTTGTAAACAGTATATTATAGTTTCTAAAATTCAGTTAGATAATTTTTGTCTTTAAATTGGAATACTTTGTCTTTTTTATTTTGGCAAAAACACATAAAATTAAAATTATCATCTTAACCATTTTTAATTATACAGTTCAGTAGTGTTAAATATATTCACATTGCCATGTAACATATCTCCAGAACTTTTTAATTTTGCAACACCGGAACTCTATACCCACTGAGTACTAATTGTCTCTTTACGTTTAATGCAATTGCCTTATATTTGGGTTTAAACTTATCATTTTACTACTTGTTTTCTACTTATCTCACATTATCCCCTCTTTCTTTCATTTCTTTATGTAAAATAAGTATTTTTGCTATCACATTTTCCCCCATTAGCTTGTTAGTTATGATTTTTTAAAAAAATCTTTTAGTAGTTATAATAAAAATTATAACATACAATTAAAATCTCATTTAAATTGATTTTGAACCACTTTCCTGACAATCAAAGAACTTTAGAATAATTCATCTCTCCAATTTGTTACCATTGAAATGCACTTTAATTATGCATATATTGTAAACTCCACAGATATTGTCATTGTTTTATATACCATGTTTTCCCACATATTTACATTCTCAATATTTTCCGTTCCTTCCTGTTTTTTTTTCTGCCATCTGTAATAATTTTCCTCTACCTTTACTATTTCTTTTAGTGTGGATCTTCTTGTGACAAATACTTTCAGTTTGTATTTCTGAAAATGTCTTTATTTTGCTTTCATTTTTTAATGTTTCACCCAGCATAGAATTGTAGATCAGCAATTATTTTATATCTGCACACTGAAGATATAATTTCATTGTCTTCTGACTTTTATAATTTTAAATGAGATCAACTTTCAGTTTTATTGTAGTTTCCTTGACAATAATGCCTTTTCCCCCCCCTCTGATTGATTTAAATTATTTTTTTTCTCAGTAATTTTAACAGTTTTATTGTCATGTGCCTAGAGGTGTTTTTCTTTGCATTTATCCTGATTTGGGTTCATAGTTTATCTTAAATATTTTCATTAATTCTGAAAAACGACTGGCCATGGCCTTTTCAAATGTTATGTCAGCCCCATTCTCTCTGTCCTCTCCAGTGGGAGCTCCTATTACAGACGTGTTAGACTTTTTCTTTGTGTTCCCTGTATCTCTTATGCCCTTCTCTATATGTTTTATCCCTTTTTCTCCCCAAGCTTTGGTGTGGCTAGTTTCTTCTGAGATTTTTTCAGTTCACTAATCATTTCCTCAGTGTATCTGATCTGTTCTTAAACACATTTTTTGAGTTTGTGAATTGTTATTAAACTTACAGTTTTAAAATTTCTTTGAATATTTTATTTATAGATTCTAATTCTCTGTTGTAATTCTCCAGCTATTTTTTTTTTTTATTTCTTCTAGTTCTGTTTTCACTTTTTTCCTCATGAGTTCTTTCCTCTGGAGTTTCCAGTAATTTAGTCATACTTTTTTTTAATGCCTGGTAATTATTTGTTTGTTTGTTTGTTGAGAGAGTGGAAGGGAGGGAGAAAGGGAGAGAAACATCGATGTTAGAGAAGAACATAGACTGGTTGTCTTCCATATGCACTTTGCCATGTGCCCTGGTCAAAACTGAACGACAGCCTTTCGGTTTGCAGGACAGTGCCCAACCGAGCCACGCCAGCTAGGGCTTGCCTGGTAACCAGGGGCACAGCTGTGTGCCAACTCTGCTCCTGGCTGGGCTTGGTGTATACTCTAACTTAAGAAATACATAACATAGGACAAGAGAAGAGATATTTTGGATTTTATGTCAGAAATTGTTAGAGCAAAGGATATATTTAGAACCCCGTTGGCTACTCCCCACTAAATGATAATTTGTCCTGAATCTGTTCAATTTTCCTGTACGCTGAGTATTCCTTCCGTAGTTCTCATCTAAAACAGCCTTTCAATTCTCCTGCTACGCTTAATCTAATTCATTCTCTGTATGGTAGCCAGAGTGCTTCTTATAAAACACAAATTGGAGAATGTTACCTCTCCCTGCTTAAAACTCTTTAATGACTCCCCCTTTCCATTTGAGTATAAAAGGCAAACTTTAAGACGGCTGGTAAGGCCCGTTATGACCTGGTCCCTGTCAATCTCTCCAACCTACTTTTCAACATTTTCCCTCTAAATCATCCTATTTAGTTCCAGTTAATTGCTTTCCATTCCTTGGACTGGCTTCAGTGCCCTTTCACCTGATCTCCCTCTTACCTTGCCTTCTCCTTAAGTCCCTAAGTACAGTTCAAGTCTCAGCTTAGGTTCTCTCTCTCCGGGAAACCTGTTTTGACTCCTAAATTCTGGCCTAGACTCAGAGTACTGGGTGTTTCCCCAGTGACATTTCTTATCCCCTTTGTATAGAAAATTTGTGTGTCAACTTACCTGTAGCAATGCGACAGGCGATAACTCCTCTCTTTCAAGGTGAGGTTGTGCATGGAAATTCAGGGAGTTTGTAAGAGGTTGGTCATTCATATTGGCAAATTACTTTGTAATTGAAACCTGTGACTTAGAACCAGCTTGCAAATCCTTATGATGAGATAATAACTAACAACTCTAAAACCGCATGCGGTGCCTGGAAGATTGCGGGTGGCCTCCTGGCTCACCATCTCCTGAGAGTCCTCTGCTGCTACCAGTGGGATTATGCAGTCATTTAGTTACTCAACAGAGGAAGTTCAGAGGTGGCATCAGTAATGTGATGAATGGGAACAGTCTTTGTGGTCTCTTAAGGGGAATATTGAAGGGAAATATTAAGAAACACTTAATATTTTTAAATAGTTTACCATTAATTTCTGAAACCACTTAAAACCAATGTTTATCATTTTTGTGTGTTTGTGTGGGGTGGAGAGAAGCTATACATTTTGTTCCTCTGTCCATAAATTCTGTGCCATGGGATGTGGTATGGTCAGTGAAGTTGTAGAGATTAATGACTTGTGGAGAACAAAGAGGTGGGCAAATGGTTTCTGAAGGATTTTCTGAAAATTACCTCTTGAATGCTACACTGTGGAGACCCGTAATCCAGGCAAGAAACTGGAAGTAGAAGCATAGATGGTGGGACCAGAAACTTTGCTTTCCCTGGCCCCCTTCCTGCCTTGGCTGGAAAGTTTAAGGCTGTTTTTCCTTTTTTATTCATGTCTTTTAGGTAGCATCCTTTTCAAGTACATGACCATGGAAGCTGAGAAGATCTCAGAGAAGCAGGAGGAAATTCTTTCTATCCTGGAAGAAAAATTTCCTAGCTTACCTCCAAGAGAGGACATTATCAACGTCCTGAAGAAGAGCCAATTCAGCGCTCAGGGTGAGTGAGGGTCCCTGGCTGTGCGCCAGCTCCTAAGTGAGGCCGGTCTGTGGTGCGGAATGTTGCCAGGCCCCAGAAGGTGACTTTGATTTCGCCCTCACTTTGTTTCCTATTGTTCATGCTTGTGGAAGATTTCCAGGCACGGAACGGCTCACCTGGAAGCAGGTGGCCTCTACCACGGCCTCTCCTCTGAGGCCTTCGTGTCTGGATGCGTGGTTAATTCACATGTCTAATGCGTGCCCAGATGCATCATGACATGAAATTTCTGTACTGAGAGGGTTCTATTTGGGGAATGTGGCAGGAGCAATGTTAAGCACACTGGGATTTTGTAAACCAATTAATGTTAGAAAAAAAATAAAAGCCAAGTAGATTAAATTGTTCTCTAAATCTAGGCTTTATCAACACAGTGAATTTCCTGGATCAATTCATTTATAATAATACTAATAAACAGCTACAATCCATGGAGTGCCTAACATATACAAGGTTCTGATGGTATAACTTTGCGTGGATTACCTCACTGAGTCCACACGACAACACTGTCAGGTGCTATTATTATCCCCAATTTCCACGTGAGAACACTGAAGCCCAGAGAGATGTCTTTGCTTTTTCCATCATCACACACAGCTGGCAGGTGGCCAGGCCAGGATTTAAACCCAGGCAACCGGGTCTTCAAGGTGCATAGCTTCCTCCCTTAGATTGGAATCCCCCAGCGACCGAGCCTGAGGCAAAGCACTTTATTTGAGAGGTGACCCCAGATAACACTGAGTGGGGATGGAGTGCTTTATCAATCAAGGTGGCTTCGCGGGCAATCAGGTCTTCATCCAATGAGGGAACTCTGGGAAGGAGTGTAAAATTGCACTGCAGTGTTATCCCTCCCGAGGAGCGCACTGGTATGTGGGAACTTGTACATCTGCACTCCGGGTGCTGATTGTTAGTTTCAGGAGTTTTGTGAATTGGTTGATCTTAGGTTGGCAGCAGGGGATTATGCACTGTAGATGTGTTTTTTAAAAGATTTTATTTATTTTATTTTTAGACAGAGGGGAAGGGAGGGAGACAGGGAGAGAGACATCAATATGTGGTTGCTGCTTGCACTCCCCTTACTGGGGACCTGGCCTGCAACCCAGGCATGTACCCTGACTGGGGAATTGAACCAGTGACCCTTTGGTTTGTAGGCCAATGCTCAATCCACTGAGCTATACCAGTCAGGGCTCACTGTAGTTGTATTGACCCCAGAGAAATGGACAAATACTACAAATCAGGCTACGTTGCCAATTATTTAGCATTTATCAGAATAATGATGATTACTCAGTCCCAGGAGCTAATTCCCCCAAAGGAGCCTCTGGTGGCCAGAGAAAGCCCTCAGGAAAGGAGATGCAGGTGCCGGTGGTTGAGCATCATACTGGGGCTCACTGCAGTGGCAAGTGTGGGTGGGTCACTGGGCTCTGCCACTCCTGTTACAGATGTACATGTGTGGGTATGGATATGGCTGCATGACATGCATTCATCTTTAAAGATTTTATTTATTTATTTTTAGAGAGGGGGGAAAGAAGGGAGAAAGAGCAGGAGAGAAACATTAATGTGTGGTTGCCTCTCACACACCCCCTAATGGGGACCTGGCCTGCAACCCAGGCCTGTGCCCTGACTGGGAATTGAACCGGCAACCCATTGCTTTGCAGTCCGGCACTCAATCCACTGAACCACACCAGCCAGGGCTAGTTATTCATCTTTAAAACTAGGCCAAACTTTTAACTTCACAATATATTATAAATCATTTTATACTGCAGTATCATGGATTACGGCCTTTCAATCTTTAAGTCGAAGCAAAATATTTAGTACCTTTCTGTTTCCCTAGACCGCTGTGATTGACCGTGTTCTAAATGGAGAAGAGGATAAGTGGTCGACTAGTGTCTTAATATGTATCTGAGAAGGATGTTTGTGCTTTCCTGGGCTTTATTATGGGTCTTCTTCAGAAGAGGATAGGTCTAATCAGACACAATAACCTAGGGTGAGGTTATTAAATGTCAAGCCAGACCCTTTCTTGTTTTTTAGCCATAGAATTTATTGAAGCACATTGGTCAGATGACTAAAAGTATGCAGTTTTGGGTAATTTCACCATCTGGGTTATTCCTCCCATCATTTAAGTAATTCAGTAGTTCCTATACCAGAGCCTATTATGAGGATGAACAACTTAATTATGACAGTTTTATGGGTCATATTTATAAAGTGCATTTTTAATAAAATTATACTGGAGAACATGGGGGCTCACCTAAATGCAGCCTGAAAGCAAATTTTGGCCTTATTAGGTATCATTTGGCTAGGTTGTGTGGGTATGATGGTTTTCATTTGCCCACCTTTCCATTCCCTGCCCTTGTCTGCTCTGGCCTCCAGAGGCTGACCCCTGAGTATGTAATCTTCTGGGGTTCCTGAAGATTATTGTCTTCTGGTTGGGTTTGGTCAATGGGAAGAGTTAACAATATGCGGGGCATGTGGGTTGAGGGACGAAGAGAGAGGCTATGGTATTCCTTCCCTGCTCCGGTCCCGATTTGGCGCTACGTCTCTGGCAGACCCTCTCGTCCAGGTCCAAATCTCCATTTCCGTCCCTTGTCCCTTTGCTAGCTTCTGGATAGATGTTCTCCATCCTTTACTCTCTCAGTCCTAGCCATATCTCTGTAAGTGTCCTGCCATAAAAGAGCCTTTTCAATTCTGAAGGGTGAATTTAACCTTCCGGGATCCTAACTAATGCAAATATTGTCACTAATGTGATTTTTGCCTTAATATGTGTGTTTATTATGGATAAAAGTACATTCGTTATTAGTTGGGAATATATTGAAATTAACAGGGTAAATTCTTTAAATAATCATTCCTGGATACTACTAAAAAGAGAAGTTCCCTAAGTTTAACATACTGTTTTTCCCTCTCATCCACAGGTTTAAATATTGAACAGGCAATGCTGAAGGATCTAAAGGAACTGTCAGATGGAGAGATAAAAGTGGCCATCAGTACCGTGAACATGACTCTTGAGGTAAGGGTGGGAGTGCTTTTTGGGTGATGATAGATTTTCTCCTGTTGCAGTCTGAGCAACTGAAGGACAGTGCTCTCTACCACATAATTCAGTGTTGGTCTTTGCTGTGAATGCTTCTTTGTGGTATATTTGATTAGAAATGCAGGTTATGATTTTGGATAAAAATACTGTGCTAAGTCAATGAAAAATGCCAAACCTGGGCTCTCAAGATGAGTGATGTTTGATTCATCTCAGTAAAACAATGCCTAAAACACACTCACATATGCATATGTGTGTGTTTATAACCTGTTTGATAGTAATGATTATATTAGCAGTGATTGGATTCACTTCTGTTTTTTTCTCCTGTGCACCACCCTGAATTGTCGGTAGAACTTTTCTAAGAAAATAAGTTGTCTTTTGGCCTTTGCAAGATGATTGGATGCATATCATTTTGGTAATCAGTGGTGACAACTCAAGTATTACTAAGAGTCTCCTTCCATCCTTTCAATGAATAGCTCAGAGTGAATGTTACTCTAGCCTTTGTGTGTTTCCTTGTTAAATTATTTTTTGTCTATTTTGGGGGTTTTCAATGACTCATATGTTAATCTTAATTAACCTTACTAATGGGAATTATATTTTATAGAGGCATATTTGTGCTGTGCAGAACTGCGCACTCCTTCACTGTTATTATTGCTTCGATCAAGCTATCCATCTTTGATTGAGGCACTGAGCCCTCAAGTCACACTTATAGTGATAACAATTGCAGTATAGAAATTTGTCTTTCAGTTTTTAGAATTGTATGTTGCCATACTTTCATTTTTTTTCCCTCATGGTGATGCTGACTGTATCAACACGTCATTTCTAGGGACTAGCATGAATATGAGAAAACCCAAGAACAAACCAGGTGGTTTTCTCTGTGATTTCTATGTAAAATTTAGTCCCAGTTGATTGACATTATAATTCAGCTCCTAGATCCATATGAGTACCAGGAGGCAGATTGTTGTCACCAAAGGTAATCAGACTTGGTGGTTATATAGTGTCTCACAGTTTATAGAACACATTCTCATTCTATGCAGAAACCCAGCAGTTTCTATGGACTTTCAAATTGATAAATGTTTCATATAATTAGGTATTGATGTAACTCAATACAAGAAATACATGCAATTTGGGATGTAGTAACTAGATAATCACCTTCAATTAGAAATCTGTTTTGTGTCTAAAAGTCCAAGGAAAATGTGGATCTTGCAAGGGTCAGTAGCTCTGAGAATCATTTCTCCTAGTTCAAGCCTTAGGGTTTTCTTTCTCTTTCCTCCTCCCTTGTCTCCCTTCATTTAATGGCATCTTATTAGATTTTAAATGCCTTGTTTGGAATTTCACTCTAAATTAACATAGAACATCTTGTAATTGCTTAGGGAACTGTCTATAGTTAGCAAAGTATTTGAAGGCTATTATTATTATTATAGACTTACTGTAGCTTTACTATACCTTCATTTATATTATAGAGCTATACAAATGGCTTTGTCGGATCTGTTAAACTGTAAATGTTTATCAAGCTGAACAAATGACAGAATCATCATCTTAATCTTGACAGTAATTTACATAGAGGCTCAGTAATTAATCAGGTGGTTAAGTACATCTTTGGAAGTGCTATATGATCTTCTGGGAGGAAGGAGAGGACATTTGTACATATAAAGAAGGGTACACAGATTAAACTCTAATCGGCTGAATGGAAACTTTTTACTTGTGCATAATGGGGGTATTAAAAATGACAAATGACTGAGAAATGGCAAAGGATCTCGGTAACATTCTATATCTTCTTTGAAAGAGAAAATGCATATTATTTATTCAATCTGTCAGTAGGAAAAATCCCAAGTTAAGGGCAGAGTTTGATTTTCTCAGTAGATTATCCTGTTATACAGTGGCATTGTCCCAGTTCCTGCTCATACTCAATTACACTTCAGCATTCCTTTCCCATTCCCATGGCCCACTCTTTTTAAAATAACGACAGAATCCATGCTAGCTTATTTTGTGTGTTTTGGAACAGCTGTCTAGTTGCCCTTTAACTCTAGCTATATTCTCAAAGAAATCATCTTATTTCCTACGACTCTATAAATCTCACTTATCCTCCAAAGCATCGTCAAGATCTAGCTACTTCATGATATGGCTCTTATAAATTCTCCATTTTTTATAATCACCCTCTGAATTTAGTCTAAATGATCAACTGAGGGCTTATACTATACGATGTGTTCCCTTAATTTTGAACTTGTTTCATATATTTAATTATAGTTAGACAATATTGTAAGTTAATTGATGGTAATGATCTTGACTTCTATCTGCCTTTAATTTCTTGGCCCAGCCTAGGCATATCGTGGGTGTTTGGTAAACATGAATGCTTAGTATATATTGGGGTCTGAAATTCACCTCTTTGATATCTGATTTTTATTTCCTCTTGAATTTAAATAAACAGCTAGAAAAGCGAAGCCACCTACCTGTGCATCCAAGAAAGCCTACTTTGTTCCTTACCAATTAGCCCCTTCCAGATAACTACGGCTGAAGGCACAATAAATAAAATACGGCTCACATGGGCTGATATACAGTTAATAAAACATGGCCCCCATATTTGTAGATCGTACCGCTCATCCACCTGTCCAGAAATGGATCTGATGGCTTTGCGAACAGCTAGCTGTTATCCTGGAAGCAGTCAACTGGAGGTCCTGTGGTGTGGCAGGGAAATGAGAAAGAAGATTCTTTACATTGTCAACAGTCCTTTGCAATGCTGCAGTTCCACACTTGTATGTGTCATGGCCTTTATTTGCCTGGTGACCCAATTAATTTTCTTGGGTGTATACTGAGAAAATTAGAAGAATGTGTGTCCTTGCAACATATACAGCATGTTCTTCTTATTGAAGCACTGGTTTGGAAGATAGAAACCCCTGCCTCTGACAGATGTGTTACCTCTGGCCTGTTACATTATCAGGAGAAAGCTCCTAAACCCCTTGTCTCTCCTTTTTATTGTAGCATCTATCACAAGAGATAGTTGTAATCTCATCAAGGTTGTAGAAGTTACTGAAAGAGCCACTGTAGAATGCAAATAATTATAATGCTGAGTTTCAGTGTTTTGCTTAATATATGAAGTCAGAATGAATGTGACTTCGGGAGCAATGAATAAAAAACGGCCTTGTCAGAAGCCGCTTTATCAGAGGGACAGCTTTTCTCAGAAAGAGGAGTTGGAAGCGAGGACTGTGGAGAAGACACCACAGTCCCATTTCGCACAGCCTGCGGGCTACTCTGAGCCTGAGTAAAGCACATATCCTGTGGGGCGCGCACACCACATATTCCAATCCACTCTGTTGATTGTCATCGTGCCTGGTCCTTTGTGCCCTTTTCATTGCTCGCCAGTTTGTCAGAAGAGAAACACAGGTGGCTCTGATGCTGTTTCAATCCTTCATTTTAGTGATGGAACCTGTAAAGAGAAATAAAAGTTGCCCCCCCCAAAATCCATTTTAAAAACTAAAAGGTATAAAAATTAAGAATAATAAAGCCTTAATCAGAAAAGAAAGAAAGAAGAGAATTTGTGGATCTTAAAACATGTGTTTAACTGGAACAAACTTTGCCTTCATTCTTTGGCCAGAAGAATGAAGGCTGCTTATACACCCCAGCTTACCCCCTATGCCTCCTTTAAGCATCTCCTGGAGGGCTTTCAGCATTAGCGTCTTTGCTCAAGAAGAACAATAACCAGGAAATGACTTGACCACTTTTTATTTTTCTCAATTGCGTTAGGATTCATTCCTGCATACAAAGTGCCTCAGTTTGCTCAGACTGCCATAACAAAGATACCACAGACTTAAACAACAGAAATATATTGTTGCACAGTCCTGGGGGCTAGAAGTTTAAGATCTGGTGTTAGCAGTACTGGTTCCTTCTGAGAGCTCTGAGAATCTGTTCCATGCCTCTCCCCTAGATTCTGGCTGTTTGCTGGAAATCTTTGATGCTCCTTAGCTTGTAGAAGCGTCACCTTATACATCTTCAGGTTTTATCTTCACATTCTCCCTATAGGTGCCTTTATCCAAATTTCCCTTTTTTATACAGACACCAGGCATAATGGGATTAGGGCCCACCCTAATGACCTCATCTTAACCATTATATCTGCATTGACCCTATTTCCAAACAAGGTTATATTCTGAGTGCTGAAAGTTAGGAGTTCAGTATCTGTAATATATAAATTGTGGGGGGGAATGCAATTCAATCCATAATATATATTATTGAAAGAAGTAGTCATTTTCCAGACAACTTAAAGGAATAAAACTTATAATAAGACAGCCTGAACCTGTTGCCTGCTAAACACATTTTATCTGTTGCTTTCACATGTTTTTATTTCCAGTCCATTCCTTTAAATGTGGAACAATGGGGATTTTCAACTCTTGAAATGTGTCCTTCATTTGGAGCTGCAGTCTGAGCAAATCGTTCATGCCTGCTTTCTCCCTGGGGCTCTGCTCTGCTCTCAGCTGGGGGCCTCCTTGTGACCAGACGCTCAGCTATTTGAAACCTGGAACAGGGCACAGGAGATGCGTTCTGGTGAAGTGACTCAGACTGCTAACTCATTCTGCCCTGTAGACATGGCCAGCCAAGCTGCATCTTGGAACACTGCAGAGGGAAAAACACCGACATTTTCGGAGCACAGGCCAGAATGAAGTCCTGAGATCACTGCTCCGTTCCTCCCCAACAAAAGGGAACGTTTACTCAGGCCACAGAGAAACATCATGGGACCATTATAACCTGTGATTTCAGAGTGAGCAAACCCATCTGAAATCTGCTTTACTAATTTTAACCACCAAATAGGATTTCTCATTGTTTGAGCTTGGAGTTTTTAGAGTTCAGGATGAAAGTACCTCTAGAGTATTTACCCACATTATTTTGCCAAAGAATGCATAGTAATATATTGGGGGAGCACATATTATTTTTGATTAGTATATTCTTCAAAACACCAAACCCTTACACTGAAGGTGATTTTTTTTTTTTTACCCAATTGGCCAGCCAATGGAAATATATGCAACCTGTTCTCCAGGTTGTTAAATCATAAGTGCCCCCATTTCCTCTTTGGTCCAGGTCTTCCAACTGCTCCTTGCTAAGAAGGAGTTAACATTGATGATGAGTGCTCACTGTGTCCCAGACAGTAGAATAAGGACTTGTAACCATTGCCTCATTTAATCCTCCAGTGACCCCATGAGGAAGAGGTACTGATTCCCCTTGCATTAGTTAAGATAGCTGCAGCTGCTGCAACAGATAAACCTCAAATCTCAGAGACTCAACACCGAAGTTGTTCATATTTTCTCATGTAGCAATACGATTCAGTGACCCTGGCTGGGTAGCCAAGTGTGACTCAGGGACCATCTTCAACCCACGGCTCCCAGGATTGCTTGGGGGCATTTCTATCCCATCTGCTACAATGAAGAAGAGCTTGGGGGACCCCTGGTGGGAAGTTTTTATGTATCCACTCTGGACATAGTATCCATCACTTCTGCTCATACTTCATTGGCTCAGGTACATGGTCACACCAAACTCTTCGTCTAGCTGTATTTCTCTGTAAATGGCCATTTATTTCCCTAAATGGTTCAAAATACAGAATCTGGCACAAATTATACCCCCTTTTTATTACAAAATCTTTTATTACAGAATCATAAGCATGTAATTCTGTAAGATAACAATATCACACTCAAGCACACCATATGACACTTTAGGTGAAATGTTCAAATTAAAACTATAAATTATCACACCCATATTATTACCCTACACCACACTCAAGCAAGTGTTGCTTCTGCCAGGTGCTGTATCTTAATACAACTTTTCTATCTCTCTTTGCAGCAGAAATGAGACAAACGTTGGTCCAGTGTTTAGAGATCATTATGCATTGTGCATTCTTTGGGACAGTGTACTGTCCTGGTCCTCTCTCCTCCCCTGAAACACTGATAAACATGCATTTACATGGAGGAGGTGAAGAGGGGAAGTATAGAAACTGCACAGCCTGCCCCAGGCATAAATTCTTCTCGGGGTCCAGTAATCCCCACTGTCTTTCCTGTTGTGTACAGTGGAAATGAGATAAGGAGATCAGATGTGATGATGACACGGCCTCCTCTGGAGGCTGTGGGGAATTCAAGTGATGCAGCTGCAAAAATGGCTATTTAGCTTGGCGCAGAAAGGAGCTGTGGGAGGAGCTGCATGTCATTCTGGGGAGCTCAGATGTGATTGATTGGCAGTAAGTGAACAGGGTAGAGTCAGGGTTCCATTTCATAGTATTTTACTTGCTGCCTCTCTAGAGGAGGATGACTGTGTGATTCAGATTTACATGCAAACGTGGATGTGTATTATTCATTACATCCCCCACCCCAACCATGCTTGTATATCTGTTTTTGCACCAAGGACAAGAAACAAAACAGAGCTACAATATCCCGACCTGGGGTTTTTGAGGTCCCGATGTGTTGAGTCCAATTTGCTTCCTCCTCACTGCCTTCTGCCTCTCAAAATAAATTGGTGTTCCCGTTATGTACCGCTGTGTAGTAAGCCATCCCCAGAACCTAGAGGCTTAAAACAAGATATTATCTCTTGTCCTTCTGTAGGTTTTGGGGGTTCAGCTGGACAGTTCTTGGTCTGAGTTTCTCACGCAGTTGCAGTAGATGGTGGTCACCTGTGAGTCCAGCTGGGGCTGCCACCTGGCTTGGGTTTCTCATAGCATGACACTTAGGTTCCAAGAGAGAGAGGCACAGAGATAACCTTTTAAGGACTCAGGTGGAAGCTGCACTTCTTGTGACCTAACCTAAAATGTCTCAGAATGTCACTTTCATCAATTCCATTATTCATGCAAGTCTCTAAAATCAGCCCAGATTGATGATAAGGGGAACCAGCAGTGGTGTGCTAGGAAATGTTAAACAATGTGCTCTCTGGAAAAAAACACATATGTATACATATGCAGACATGTTTCTGATATAAAGGATATATAGCACACAATTTACAAATAATATATTCTTTATTGTACAATTACATATAATCGATTGACTCTCACAGAATGAATTAATCTTTGTGCAACTTTTATGTTGCATTGATGAGTGAATCTAGTTTCAACAATGGTGTAGTTGATATTTTTGTTTTCCATACAAGAAAGTGAAATGAAGGCTTTTTCTTTGAACTTCACCTAGTTTTCAACAACAGGAATGACTTCTTTGTTGAATATTTTTCAAGTACTGGAAGAATGTGTCCTCGGGAGGTTTGGGGGACGGGTTTTGGTGCTATTCATAGTGTGACAGCCAGAAACACAATCTACTTTAAGTTTAAGCTGCATAATTAACTTTTCCTCCATTACTTTCCTGAGTCTAGACAAGGCAAATTTTCTTGGTAAAGAGCTAGACAGTAAATATTTCAGACTTTGTGGTCCAAGAGGCAAAACTGAGGATTTTATGTAGGAAGTTAAATAACAACTTTTTAAAATGTTTAGCTCACAGCTGTACTGAAATAGGCAGTGGGCTGGATTTGGCCTATGGGTCGTTGTTTGCCAACACCTGCTCTAAACAATCAATGAAACAATAAAGCAAGCTTTAATGTATAGTGTTTGCCAATTTTTGTAGTGTAAATACTCTAACCATGGCCAATTTCAAGGTGCCAGTGTGATATCTCAAAACAGGGTTAGGAATTGTTGATAACATTGTATTGTATACAATGAAATTTGCCAAGACAATAGATCTTAAGCTTTCTTTCACACACACGAAGGGAAAAAGTCGTCAACGTGTTGTATAGTTTAAATATACTACAATTTTATTTGTCAAGAAAAACAGATTGGGAAGAGATGTGCAGAAGCATTCCGTTGTATATTATTTCCACCAGATAGACACAATGGATGTAAAGAACCTCAAGAGCATAGACAACAGAAAATGTAGTAAAATAATTAGGGAGTGATGGGTTATAAGAATTTATGACTTTTGTTTTTAATATAATTTAATGTGAAATGTGATTTAATTTTTACAGTAGCTGTGTTTAATTTGTGAAAGAGGGGTTTGCAAATTTCCCGAAAATTTTACAGATGTCTCTCACCAACCTGTACAAGTCAACTCCAGCACACCACCGGTCTGGGTATCAGACCTCAGTTCCTGACGGGAGAAAGAGCACGTGCATACAGGGAGAGAAGGGACTGAAGGTGGTCATCCTTGGAGATTTTTGGCCAAAGAAAGTTATTGCTCCTGGTATCCAAGGTTGTGTCATTAATTCCCAGACTTTTTTCTGTAAATCAAGGAAAAGTAGAATCTTAATTTATGATTTATAATTTACTTCTCTGGTTTCATGCACTTTGGTCAGTGGTATATTTCTGACAGCTAATAATCTTGGCTTAGATTAAAAGTAGGTAGGGCCACCCTGCTGCTACAGAGAACAGGTCCTGTGTACAGAACTGAACATCAAATTCATCTTTCCAAATAGTCTTTACGGTCTTTATTATTTGGACACAAAACATCATAGCCACCCCTTCCTCCACTAGACAGCCACCACAGGCTGGAGACTCTGGCTCTTGTCCTGGAAGCCTTGTCTCCCCTACTCTCTGCTCCCTTCTCTACAGCAGGACACCCAGAGCTCGCCCTCTCCAGGGCTGTGTCCTGGATTATCTCTCTCCTCTGGAAATCGAGCCGTCAGGGGCTGTACCAGTGAGCTCTGAAAACATTCTCTGGGCCCCATCACGGAGTTTCCATGTCATTTTAACTATCCCTGCCTTTCCTTTCCTTACTAGGTTTGGACAGCTTCCCCCTTTTCCATTTGTCCGCCTGCTCCTTTTCAGAAACCCTGCTCCATTTTTTCCCTGCCACTTCTCCTGCTTGAGCACTACCACACTTCCTTCCCGTAACTTTATGATACATATTTATTATTAAAAAACCAATGAAAAGTCTCTCCATATGTCATCGAAATGTCTAAGGCACCCCACTTAGATGCCATACTTCTGGTATCTGTGTCACCTTATTTGGGGGCCTTTCCTTTAAGTTCACAATCACCTATGGAGAAATGGGCATATTATCAAAAGGCATTTTGAATAAATTCATGTATCACTGTATTTATAAAAATTAAAAATTTGCATTTGTAGACCTTCAAAAGTAATAAGAAGGCAATTTTGTTTTATTGAAATCCTTTAGTAGGAAGGGGAAGTTGACTGTGTCCTTGTGCAGGAAATCAAGTTTTAGTGTTCACCTTTCTGAGAAATGAGCTCCAGGATATTGGTATAAATCAATGCCTCTCTTGTTATAGCCCTTTAATAAATGTTGGTATTTGGAAAGCTAATAGGTAGGCTTTGGTTCATCCCATTTTTATCATCCCATAAGATGACAAAGAAACCAGAAACCAACCTATTAAGTTAATTTGTTCTCAACTTCAGCATTGCTGAGGGAATTAAGAAATGGCATTTCAGAAAATACATCTGTGGCAATTTGAACTTTCTTCATAGTTCACTATCTAATTCTCTTCTGCATTTTTCTTCATGAGAAGCGAAACCCTCAGGACAGAGTGATATTCTAGGATGACTGCTCTTTTCACTCTGTAAATACTTTTTTTAAGTGTACTATAATGTCATTTTGATGGCTTAATTTCTGGAAGGATTTGGCTAATTACATTTTTAGGAATGTGCTCAGACTAGTTTTAGCTGCCTGGTGTTTCTCTTAATAGCAGCCGCTGCTTACCTTGCCTCTTGTTTATTCTCTCCCTCTCCTCCTGTCAGAGTCAACATGCTGATTTGGAGGCCTGACCTTTGTTTAAATGAGTTTGTCTGTAATGCTGTTGTGAATTAAGTGCAATATTTTAATAGTTAATTACTACATTGTATCAACTTGTCAGAGAAAAGGAGGCTGTGAAATGAAAGGAAAATGGTCCGCTTTCCTTGTGACGGAAGAAACTTCTATAAAAGAAAAACAGTGGAGTATGATTGTGTTCGAGTCCCCCTTCCCCACCCTTGTAGGTAAATACTGAATTGGTTCCCTAAGAAACAAGGACTCCTTTTCAGTACCCACTGAAATAAAATCATGAATTTATACCAAATAGCCAGTGGCAATGCAGAGAAGTAAGAAGACTCAAACAAAGGCATAATTTCGGAGAGCTACTTTCTAGAGCAGACATCTTTTTTGCTGTTCCTTAATCGACAGACATTGCCGAGCTTGGCTGTGCTGAGTCTGGCGGAGAAGAGTGGTTGTTACAGGTCGGTGGTGTCACCTAGTGGTGGAAAAAGGAAAAGAATTAAGATGCTAAACTAGGTTTTGGTAATTGTCTTTTTTTATTCCTTCAAAAGAATAATTTAATGCTCATTGTACTTATAGCATGGTGCTAGAGTCAATACCCTGAATAATTCTAATTAAAGAATAAGTATGATAGTAGCCAACATTTATTGAGTGTTTACCATGTACCATACATTTAATTTTTATTTGCTTAGTGAACCTCCATGACTACCCTTTGAAATAGGTTTATTGTTATTTCTATCAGATAAACAAACTGTAAAGCACTCTTCCAGAAAAGGTAGATCATGGCATTAAGTATTTGTGGCTATGCTTTGCCTTCTAACATTTAGACTAGTGTTTTCTTTTTCCATGATACCATTATGAAACCTAGTTTTCAGTTTCTTCACAAATGCCAGGCACACCTGTGGGTGACTCTCCATTGTTCCGACCTTTAAGGTGCTTTCTTTTTATCACAAACCAAAGAGTCATCTTGTACCTACCTGCCCAAACAATGAGGCTCCAACCTACTACAGTCATTAACAGCACCAGCTTAGCTTACTGCCCATCGGATTGGTCTTTGTGTTCTTGGTACCCCCGGGTTGAAGAGGAGAGCTTGAATGCATGCACTCAGTTCCTCCACCTGTTTCATCTACCCACTCCTATAGTCATTGGTCATCAGACATTTATGGAGTAGCTACCATGTGTCAAAATATGGACTTGATACTGCAGTACAATGAATTCATCTCTCCATAAGGTTAGGAATGATGGTAATTCTAATTGACTTTAATAGACCAGTACAAAATACCAGAGTTTTTTGACTCATTAACTTTGGGGTGGGACCTGAGAATTTATGTCTGTTAAGTTCCCTGAGATAGTGTTGCTGCTCGTCCAGAGACCACACTTTGAGTGCCACTGGTTTAGAGCCACTCAGTTCATGCTCCAAATTTAGGTTACGTTTACACAGATACTGAGGAGGGAGATGGCATTCATTAAGTACCTGCTGTGTTCCTAGCACTACGGTAGATACTTTATGTTAGTTATCTTTGAAAACCCCGACACTTTCCTTATGATATGGGCAGTTATTATATTTATTTTATAGGCAATTAAAGTGAGACTGAGGGATAATAAACTACTTCAGACCACAGAGTAGGCATTCTGTGGTCAAAACGTCAGCAGTATCTGATTTCCAAGTCCTTATTTTTCTCTTCATTGTTCTGCAAGGTCTGTCTGAAAAAAAGTCCATCCATTGCTAATGTAATGAGAACAGTTTGTGTGACACAGATGTAGCCTGGTAGCCAAAGAGAATGGACTGGAGTGCACATCCGTGAACAATGACAACTTCTCTGTGCTAGTCAGTGGGGGCAGTAAACGCCGTTGAGTGAGCGTGTGTGCTGTGTGGCTGTTGCATTCAAAATGACTGAGCAAGTAGAGCAGCAAATCTGCACCAAATTTTGCATTAAGCTTGAACATTCCTCTGCAGAAACTATTCAGATGATTCAGAAGGGCAGCTATGACCAACTGGTAGCTTAATCACGACAATGTGCCCACTCATGCATCCCGTCTTGTGCAGAGTTTTTTGGCAAAACATCAAATCACCCACGTGACTCAGCTTCCCTACCACCCAGATTTGGCACCCTGCCACTTCTGACTTTTCCCAAAACTAAAGTCACCTTTAAAAGGGCAGAGATTTCAGACCGGTTGGTAAGATTCAGGAAAATATGACAGGGCAGCTGATGGCGATTGGGAGAACTGTGTGAGGTCTCAAGGTGCCTCCTCTGAAGGGGACTGAGGCATCATTGTCCTATGTACAAGGTTTCTTCTATCTTCTTCAATAAATATCTCTATTTTTCATGTTACATGGCTGGATACTTTCTGGACAGATCTTTGTTGGATCACAGGAGAATAAGCTGATTGTTACCATCCACGACTACCTAGCCTGTATTTTTCTGGAACTGCCTTACTCAATAAGCTAGCTGTGGACATAGTTTGGGAGTTCTGGTGTGAGAGAAGGGAAAGCCTGTGTTTCAGATACCTATTGCTGTAAAACACACCACCCCAAACCTTAGTGGCTTCAAATGAACAATTTAGTATTTCTTAAGGTTATACTGGTCTTGCCTGAGTCACGTACCTGCAGTCAGCTGATAGCTCTGCAGGGCCTGGTTGACCTGGGGCGGCCTCACTCGCATGGGTGGGGCCTCAGCTGGGAAGGTTGCAATGGATGGCTGGGTAGCTGGGCCTCTTTCTCCACGTGATCGTTCATCCCCAGCTTCTTCACCTGAGAACAGAAGACTTGTAAGTTGGAGGAAGCGAGAGAGCGTTAAGGGCTCTCACGTCTCACAAGGTCGTACCACATTCTGTTACGCAAACAGGTCACAGGGCCAGCAGGCAAAGAATGAGGAAAGAGGCCACCTCCAGATAGAAGGAAGTGGAAAGAATTTGTGGCTATTTAAAACCCACCAACACCTCCAAACAAGACTGTCTCTTTGTTATCTAGTTTCTCATATATTCATAACTTTTTCGTGGTTTTAGTTGTCTTGAATTTTATTCAGATTAAGACCATCCTATTAAATATTCTTAAATCCATTCGAAAAGTCACATTGCCGATGAGCACTGGGAGAGGACAGTGATGAAAGCAAGCTCTACTTTTTGACGGATCCAGCTGATAAGTCATGCTTCCTGGGATGAGACCGGGCCTTCAGGGCTTTAATATTTTCTTTTCAGGCTTATAGGTTTCTAGGAGTATAGATGGTTTTTATGAACTATTTCTTAAATGTTTATAAAGATTTACTTTGAACTTACAAGAATTCATAGTAACAGGAAATTATAGACAGTAAATAGATACCTGGGCGATCGAGTTAGAAACGTTCATTCTGTAGCTCTGAAAAGGGCGGGCAGCTACTGCATTGGAGTGAGGACAGGAAAAACATACCACAGTTTGCAGAACCTACAAAAACGTCATTTGGTCCTGGGTCTGGAAAAGGTGCGAAGAGCTTAGTTGAACTCCTTGATGGGTCTGAATGCACTGCATTGGGAACTCTATCTCATACGATGAAATACGGTTATTTATAGCTAATAACTAGTCTTCCTACGGAATCAGAGCACAATACTGAGAGCATCTGAAGGAGAAATTTAATAAATACTGCTGCTTAAATGGTCACAAGAGGCCCCTTTGTAGTGGCTGGTTGACAATAGCCGGAACAAATTAAATAAATAAAATAGCTCTTTCAGTGAAACACTCAGGGTGACTACTGCACCTTCTCTTTCAAGGTAACCCTTAATTTAGTGACTTAATGGTAAAATTCTGTCTTAAATCAATGAGATTCTTTCTGGTTTGGGAGACAGTGAAGGTAACCTCATTAGTTTGTTCTTTCTCACAGGCCTGCCATATGATTTAAACCATCTGTTTTCATTAAACATTTCTCTTCCTCTGGGACTTACTAGAGCAACTTAGTGGCAAAAAATAATGTTGTTCTTATTCTTCTGTACAGAAATGACAATGAGTTGAATACATGGTTTTACAAAGTAGACATCCACTTGTGAAATGTTTGGATGCAATGTTAAAGTGCAACATGCAAAATTTAAGCTAAAAAAATTTATTAATTAAAAAAAGAAATGTTCATTCACAACTCTTAAGGAAGAGGAAACAGGGAAAGTTAATATTTGTATATTTGCATGGTATAATTTGAAAAATATAATATTTGCGCATCTCAAGATAATATGTATTTACTATTTTATTTTTTGTAGTTCCTTTCTTTAAATTTTATTTTATTTTTCTATTGAATTTATTGGGGTGACATTCATAAAAATTATATAGGTTTCAGGTGTAAAATTCTATCATCATCTGCACATTGTATTGTATGCTCACCACCCCAAGTCAAGTCTCCTTCCATCATCATTGATCCCCCTTTTACTCTCTCCTACCTCCTTCCACCCTTTTTTCCCTCTGGTAATCACCATGCTGCTGTCTGTCTGTGACAAGGCAATATATTTTTTTATAAAATAGTATCAGCACCACCGGCAAAGATGGGCCATTCAATTAGAATAATTTGAGAAAGGTCTAATAAAGTTAGGCATTTTATTGGGTGAAGTCAGAGTGAAGAACACTGCAAGGAAGTGAGTAGCATCCCAGGAGTTACCACTGTAAACCTGAAAGGAAAGGAGGGGAAAAGTTTCTAGAACTTGGAAGGAGAAGGTTGAAAATAGAAGGCCCCCCAGAGAGGAGCCTCTGGTCAAGGCGTGGCCAAGTTCAAGGTGACCCCCAGAAAAGAAAATGGAGAAATAAATCATCTACCTTCACTCTCTTCCTTCCTTCCCAGCAACTGGTAGGCCTTTCTACCAGCTGAGACCAAAGGGAAACCAGAAACTAGAAGAGGTTGTCAGCGCGGTGGTTAAGTCGTTGTGCTGTGGCAGAGAGCAGAGAGGAAGAGGGTAGAGTGGCTCTGCAGGCCCAGGAAGAAGACAGCCTGCAGGAGGATGTTAAATTAGAAGGTTCAGCTGAAGCACCAACGCAATACGTAGCCCTTCCCACGGCGATGCGTGAGAGCACAACGCAAAATTTTCAAAAGTAGATGAAACCTGGTTATACTGTTTTTAGCTTCTCACTATTTAGAGGGAATAAAGGGATTAGAACTGGCAATAGTAAAGAGGAGGCATTCTGAGACATGTGCATCCCACGTGATTAAGAGCAAGGGGGCATCTGTCCCTCACACTGAGCTGGACAATCGGTCTGGAAGGCCCACTCAGAGGGACTTCTTGCCGCTTTCGGTTTGGGGGACACAGTGCACTTGTGTTTCACACCTGCCTAGAAACGCTAAAGAAATGTACTGACCGGCTGTGTCAACAGTGGGGGCACAGAGCAAGTGGCTGCGTGGAGTAGGCTTCACTCCAAGAAAGTTGTCAGAGTAGTGGACTCGGGGAGGAATATTTATGCTAAACTAGATCTGGCCATGTGCAAGGCAGAGCCAGCGTGCATTTTTCATAGATCCCGCCAAGAGGGCTGACTTGCAATGAAAACAAAACAGATCTCAGCTGAGAGAAGCTGGAGGCAGCGGCCGCTGCCTTGGGGAGGAGGAAGTGAGGAATAGGAATGGATTTCAATTGTCCAGGAACACAGGGAAGATAGGAGATGGGAGGTCCGGCAGATCCATGCAGGGTCCATGAAAGCAGCCCACCTTTGGAGAGCGGAGAGCGCTAATAGAATTCAGGCACTTCAGGAAGTAATATAAAGGAAGAACTATACTCTGACCTCATCTTACTTCCCTATGCTCCAACCCCACAGGGGTCAGGAACTAGAGTGACAAGATGAATGAGGAGCAGAAGGGCAGCTGGGCAAAGAATGAGGAGATCAGACTCCCCGCCCCCCACCAATGGACCAATGGTGGGGGCGGGTAGAAGCTTAACTCTTTAACAGAGTACAATTTTTAGTACTCAGCTGAGACCACAACTTGTGAATTGAAATGCCTGAGAAGCTTTGTTACCTAAGTGTATCTAGAAAGATCATGGGGTTTGCCTGGTTTTTTCCATAGGAGCAAGGCAAGAATTAGCCCCGTGGCATGATCCCACAATTGGATCTTTTGAGTCCTGTCTGTCTGTTCTGTATATATCTGAATCTGTATATATCTAGAGAAATGAGTTACTATTTCCTCTAAAATAAGGAATGTAGACTTGTCCCTTTCCCCATTCCATACATTCCTCCCTGCCATGTGTTTATTTCTTTGGGAATTTTTTCTTCTTAAAAACCTTCTTGATTTTAATTACAGAATAATCTGTTGGAGGTTAGATGGAGAGAGCACTGAGGGAGAAACGAACAACGTGTTTTTGTCTGCTTTTATCTCCTAAGGACATCCCTATGCCTACAACATTTTGGTTTTGTGAACCTGAAATGAAATGAGCTGAAACTGAACCATACTTGACAGGAAAGTGTCAGTGTCAACAAGAATATGAAAAGCTAATAGGTCCTGGACCAAGTTTTGTGGTATATTTTAAGCACCTTATATAAAGGGAGAAAAAAAAAGCTTTATTCTTTGAAAATGCAAGAATACATTATTAGAACATTCCAATTATATATATGTGTGTGTGTGTGTATACACACATATATATACACCAGCAAATTTAAAGTACATCAAGCTTTCTTTATTGTATTTAATTAAGGTTTATTTACAAATTTGAACTTTTGCTATTCATCCATTGTTTGACATTAGTTTTTGATATTCGCAAACTTGCTTTTCCATTTTATATTTATGTATGTGTCAGGCACCAAGATGGTACATGAATTTGTTTTTGTTGCTAGAGAAGCAAGTAAACATGTTAACATTTAATCTTCCAGTAATGGAATCAGAAACAAAAAAATCTCAGCAACTTACAATGCTGTTCAGAGATATTTTTCCGCTGCCTGTTGTGAGAAGTTAGGGTATGTAAAATAAATGATGTATGGAGCTGTAGGAATGCAACTTTTCCAAACTACCTTATGTCTAAGGAACATTAAACATAGGGTTCTCGTTTAGCAAATAAATAACCATTCATTTCAATGGCTGCATAGTCTGGACTTTCGTGCATATTTTTGCAAAGATAAGGAGAGGCCATTAGGGATTTAATATAAAATAAATCGCCAAGGGGTCTTCTTGTAGTCCTAGTCTTTCTGCCACATGGTGTGTTACTAATGTGCATAAATGGGCTTAAATGAATTTGTTATCTGGATTACATTTGCAGTATGTATATATTTATATATTATTTTTTAATTGTGTTTAAAAATAAAACATTAAATACATCGTTTTGGAGAGTTGAAAACGTAGAATACGTAAATCAATCAGCTTCAATTAGTATTAAAAATGTCAGTATATTAGCTTTGCCTGTGGGTGTATTTACCCCACAGAGTTTAATATATTTTGGTTTTGTCATCTATGAGGTAGCCATATGGCTAATTTGTCACCTTGTAAGAAATGCGTTATAGTCCAAGCTCGATTAATGACATAACGCTTAGGCACCATCGAAAGTCCATGTCTTGGCTGTTTATTGATGCCCTAGGTCAGACCCTGCACGTCGTCTCCGTGCGGTACTGATGGTACCAACTAAGGCGCTTTGCTGCTTGACTCTCTTCTCAAGTTGCTCTTAGCATGTGTAGGGTACAGAATGAAAGGAACAGGAAACGTTCTGTATCATATTAAATGATTTGCTAATATTTATTATTGCATCCACACAGTAGTTGCTGTAAGAGTTTACCTTTAAACTTTCTTTTTTGTTTTCTTACCTTCAGTGAAAATAGCGGTTTTTAAAATGATAGATGGAAACTAATAAATTATCATCGGGTAACATTTTGAAGATAGATATGATATTCTTTAGATTAGATTCAGAATGATTCCAGATGGTTTTGATAGTGTCTTAAAATATAGTTAATAGTCTCATAAGAATGGCTTCGATGTTTGCCTCATAGAAATAGTTCTTATTAAAGATATTTTAAGAAATTAGTTACTCAATGGTGTCAATTCAATTACTTTGCTACTTTTCATTAATAATCTGCTAAGTGATGTTAAATTGTTGTATACATGCTAAGTTTTTTATATCTATTTTATATTCAAACATAGACTGAGGCATAAATATATTCTAATATTCTTTTCTTCTAATCAATTTATATTCAAGGCTACCATTTTCAAAGACAATAAAAACGTTCTAAATTACATGCAGCCAATATTTTCTTTTTAAGCAGCTTTAATACAGTACTATGATATATAGAAATATCATTCGGTTAAAATATTTATTAACTATTAGACCTTGGTTAATAGCTTTTACTCATATTTACTCCTGAACACAAATGAAATCAGTTTTATAATCTAATGCAAGGAAAAAAGCAGTTGGTGAGCATGTGCCTGTAACCTTTGCATTTGACTAGTAAAGAAAATACTGCTTATTTTGACTTCTCTGAATTTGACCAATTTATCATTTGAGGGTTGTTATTCTTGCTTTTATCACTGCTTTACTGAAGATGTTTATGGGGCATGGGCTTTAACAGCAGGAGGTATTTTTTGAAAAATGTTAAGTGTAAAATATATCTTGTACTTCTTTAGATGTTATTCAGTGTTTGTTTCCACTCTTTGACAATGCATGCACACAATCCAACAATTATGAGTAATCTTAAGTAGGTGAAAATCATCGTTGTTTTTTTATCAGTTCTAGAAAACAGAGAGGTTGAGGCTCGCTGCAGAGGTGAATTCCATGTCCAGCGTTCTCCTTTTCCAAAGCACTATCTGATAAAAAAACAACAACTTATTTTACCACACAGATATTAACAATGCATTGCCAAAACACACAATAGCACTTTGGGGTAGCAATTAAAGGTAAAGAAGAATTGGAAAACTAATTTGGATATTTTAAATTTAAAATAATGCCCATAAATGACATTAAAAAATGACCTCATTTGCATTTTGCTTCGCTATTTCCAAATAAATGATCCATCCATCTCTGATAAGGAAGGAAGGAAGGAAGGAAGGAAGGAAGGAAGGAAGGAAGGAAGGAAGGAAGGAAGGAAGAGGCTGAGATTCTAATCCCCGAATCTTGGATCTCTCTGCCACTGCTACGACATATTCCAACTAAGTATTTACCACGTATGGGACATTTCAAGAATATAGGCACTCCAGAAGTGGTTCTTGCCTCTTTTGTGGTCAGTGAACTCTTTCTAACACCATCTTTTTGTCACATTTAAGTATTAATGAATTATAAACTGTGCTAAGTAAGTCAGTATTGATTTTAACACATTTGCTACTAACCAAAACAGAGATTGTGGTATCTATAAAGATATCCACAGTCATCACCCCGTTCTCTTTGCCCTTCTGGTTGGAGCAGTCTTGTACTGACCTGACCATCTGGCTTAATGTCCTCATGGGTCAAAGTTCTTTAACTTTCTGATACACACATACTTTTTCTCAGGGTCCTGTCCACATGTTGCTCGAAGTCTCCCAGTGTCTAAACTTTCTTCCCTTTCTAATTATTTTCCTCCCCCTTGGTTAGAGGCTTCCGGGTACAGTCTGGAGACAGGGTGGTCTGGTTCTCTGTGTCGCCTTCCAAAGCTGTCATTTGTTCCTTGAGTCCCTTCTCCATTACTCAGTTGCAGCACCTCAGTTGTCAGTGGCATGTGCCCCATGATCTAGCTTCTATGAGATCAAAACCAGAAAGTTAAATGAAATACTGAGAATGAAAGCATACTACTTATTATACTAAAATTCTATCACACACTGTATCTCCTACTTCTCCTGTAGGTACTGGAGGATAAAGATTATGTGGGGCAGGCCTTGCCTTCATTTGGCCCTGGTCACAATGCCATAGACTAAGGTGTATGCAGGGCCTCCAAGGAAAGCTGAGTTTCCTCTGCTCAGGCACACTGGCCAACTTGCGAGTAATGAATTTTAGAAGCCACAAAATAAAGGGAAGAAACAATGACTGCCAAGGTCAATTTAACTCCAAAAATCAGTTATAAATATCTATTAATTGAAGGTAAGAGCGAAGAAAGGGGTAAGAGTGAAAAGAAAAGATTTTTAAATGAAGACCTACTCCTGGCCAGCACTGTAATTCAGACTTCACATGGGTTCTGTTGACTCCTCACCGGGGTCAATCCCTGAAGATCCTTTTTTCAATCCCATTTTACAGATGAAGAAGTAGAAGCTTGCAAAGGTCAAGTGATTTCTCACACTGAAATGAGTGACTGAGCCAGGAGCCACACAAAGCTTTGGGAAAGCAGAAAACTGATACCGAAAGGAGACGTGTCCATCTCAGTAATTCTGTGGTCCTGCTTGTGAAGCCACCCAAGCTTTCTCCGTTAGCAAGGGTTCTCTCCTGGTGGAGGCAAAAGGGCAGCACTCTTTGCTTTCCTTCCCGAGTTCATACAGAGTGACAACTAAAGCAAAAAAAAAAAAAGGCATTCTTGTGTTAGAAATAAGAAAGAAGAATTTCTAGATCTAAGACATGAATTCGTGGTTCTCTAAACATATGTTCTAACAGATTTTAACAATCTCCTTCATATCCATGCCCTCTATTATACTTCATGATAATAAATAATAGAAAAGGAAAAAATCATTTTTTTGGAAGAAAATGATTTTTAAACTTGAACTCCAAATAACAATAAAACCTACTGTTCTTGACTTCCAAAAGTTTGGTCATTAACTGTCTTCCATTGTACTTAGAAACCTCATTGGATTTCTACCCATGCTGTTTCTTGAGTGCTTGCTGGATATGATTACTCTCCAAATAAACTGAACAGAATTAATTTAAGAGTAAAATCCTTCCTCTTTGTGTATCTCAGTCTGAAATTTGCCATCTGGGAAGCTCAGCATCATTCTCACAGCAGGCCTAATCTATGGCAAACACACACCCACACTCAGTGAATACGGAAAAACACAGCCTTCTCCCACTTCTTTTGGTAAGATCTACTGTCCGCTTTTTTCCTTTGCTTTCCCTGCACTGATTCTAATTTAATTAAATGCAGATTTCCTGGCAATAGGAGTTGGAAGTAGGTTGCCTAGTGGGTACAAGAAGAATATCAATGACATCAAATCGTTATCTAGAGAGATGGGCAGAATCAGGGGGCTTTATTGTGTCCTGCTTCTTAGATCTGAGAATCCAGGTGCCATAAGTAAGTAGTAAAATGTTCTGGTGTTTTACCAGCATGAATGTTCCCCATTGCAACTAGGGGGTCACTGCAACCAGAAACTCTGCAGTGTTCTGTAATTGACTTATTGCTAATTTATCTGTCAATTATGTTAATAAACCAGGCCCTGATCTAGGCATGATAATTGCTGAGACACAAAGACATGGCCTCCTTCAAGTTGTTCCCAGAAGACAGATAAGATTTTAGAAAGTCACCATAAAGTTGGGAACTTACCTGGACTATGAACAACATCATCCTGGAGGGTGCAGGGCAGGCTTATAGAGAAAAAGAACCTTCAAACTGTTGGAACAAGGGCTCCTAATCAGTTACTCGCTCCACCCTGCCTTTTACGGGCCCATCTGGAAGTGCCATGTTGCAGCGTCCCAAGGAAATCCTTCTTAACTAAGAAGTGTCCCCATCCTGGCTACCTTTGCTTTTGGCCCCCTGATCATGGTTGTCATGTAAATACTAGTCCTTGGAAAGATGGGGTTGTACATTTATCTGGGGGCTCTTTATCTCATCCTTAGAACCAGGTAGCAGGGCTCCCCCCACAGGACCCCTGCCCAGTCCTTCCCTTCCTGATACAGCGTTAAGCCCCACAGAGATGCATATTGAATACTTGTGGACAATCCCCTTTAGTTGTTAATCATTTGGGGCTTCCAGGAAGTGAGAGAACAGGGAAAAGAAGATACCCAGACAGCAGAATTTTACTCAGACACCTCCTTGCTGATGTTGGTGAAGGAGAGGGAGAGGAGGAAATGATCTCACAGCCCTGAGCATACAGGAAAACCTCATGGGGGTGCTTGGTGATCCTACTAACGATCTTTCTACTTTGCTCCCAGGCAGACTCCAAGTGGAGGGCCGTGTAGAGATGCTGCATATTCTAGTAACCTTTTCTGTTTTGAATGTTGCTGCTGATTCACCAAGTTCCATTTACAGAAGGAAGCCTCCATGTTGGAGCCCCCAAAGCAACAACTTATATTTGGAAAGAGAGCATGATTCCCTGAAACTGTGGGAAGACCACTGGGTGAGAGGTTTGAAGTCTGGGGTTGAGTCCTGGCCCCACCACTGGTTAGTGCTGTGACCTCCAACAAATCAAAGCTTCTTTGAACCACGTTTCTTCTCCTGTGAAATGGGAATATTAGTGGTTTTTCTGGCTATACCAAAGAGGTGTGAGGTCTGATGGGACAATGGATGTGAAGGCCCTTACCAAAGGTAGAACAGTGCTGTCAGTCAGTTCAGTAGGCTACAAGAGAATGCCATAGACTGGATGGCTTGTAAACAACAAGAATTTATTTCTCACAGTTCTAAAGGCTAGGAAGTCCAAGGTCAAGGTGCTGGAACATTCAATGTCTGGTGAAGGCCTGCTTCCTAGTTCATAGATGACCGTCTTAGTGTCATGTCTTCGCTTGGTGAAGGGGACAAGTGAACTCCCTGGGATCTCTTTATAAGGGCACTAATCCCACTTATGGGGGCTCCACCTTCATGACTGAATCCCCTCACAAAGGCCCCACCTCCAAACACCATCATAGTTAGGGTTAGATTTCAACATAAGAATTGGGGAGTACAGCAAAGGTGTTTAGTCTACAGAAACCACCAAAGTGGAAGAGACTATTTGGAAGGTGAAATTTCTTGATATTTTTGTTTTTCTCAAAATGATAATATACTTAGAGGAGGCTTGTCTTGAAGCTGTGCATTCAAAAGATTTTTCACAGACATATAAAAAGGTCATCTATCTGAAATCATGAGGATGGAGCCTGAAGGAAATCATGAGGAAGCCTTAAGCTCTCACTAAGCTCTTCCTTGGTGTTTCCCCAGGGAGAACAACCCTCAGGAGTTTGTACTTGCTCTTCCCAGCGAAGCGTAATCAGGACAACTCTCTTAATCCATCTTGAAGCTTCCATACACATCTTTTCCTGAGATTCAGAAATACAAAACAGAGACTCATATTTGGGACTTGATTCGTTGAACAAGATAGAGCAGACCCATCTGTGTGCCAAGTCTCACCAAGAAATTACTAGTTCCCCTGTACTTGCAAATCTGAGTTTTGCTCTTTTCTTATTAGGAGATTTGTGATCCCTGCAATTTCTGATCACCAGGTGTAGCCTCACTCGGGTTGCCATCGTCTTCAAATTGGAATAGTCATAACAACACACTGCAAGTGCTTACACCGGGCAAGCACTGCTCTCAGGGCTTTCTGTGCATTTAATACTCACAGTCTCTCAACACTCATCATCCCTGTCATCAACATCCCCATTTTACAAATGAGAAAGGCTGAGTGTCCCCTCAAGCGCACATAACTAGGAAGTAGGGAAGTTTTGCAACCCAGGAAGTCTGGTCCCCAAAATTAAGCATTTAACCCCCCAGGAATTTTTATAAAGGAGAAGTGAGTGGTGTGTGAGTTTAAGGTCCAGTGTAATAATTATCAACAGGATTAATAAGATGTGTTTAATGTTTTTAACATAATGCATTTACCTGTTCTAACTCCATCCATCATAAGAGATGTGTCTCTTTTGACCAGAATAGGTCTGGTTAGTGAGTTAACATTGGCTATATCATGCTGTTTTGACTCTTAGGTGTTCAATAAAACCAAGGAAATGATTGCTTAGGACATGCCATGCTGTTAGGAGACAAACATCTTTGAAAGGAAGAAGTTCTGTAAGTTCTGAGGCTCTCATAGTCTATTGCTCAAATATAAAATCAGGCGAAGGTACCAATACTTCAGTTGTTGATGATGGCTCCAGAAACCAGGGGCTCTTGAGAAGAATCTTGACGGAGGAAGGAAAACCAGGTGGAAGAAAGGGCAGAGACATCCTAGACAGTGAGTATTCTGGGGCCACGTGTGAAAAAGAAAGCGCGTGACTGGCAAGAATCTGGGTGTTGCTATAGAGTAGAAAGAGTGGAAAGTTGCAGTTGGGGTGAACAGACAAGGAGAGGCTAAGATGTGAAGGGTCTTGGGCGCCATGTGATCAGATTTGACTTTCTCTTATGGGCACTGGGAGATGGAACTGGAGTCTAGTGATAATGAGAGCATCGTGGAGGCTGTTGCATAAACAGACCAGGCTGGAACAGCCAAAGGCCTGAACCAAACAATGTATTTGGCTGTGGAGGAAAATGGATGAGAGTTTGAGATAGATAGGATTTTCTAACTCAAGAAGGAAATGAACAGAAATTTGTAAGAGAGAAAAGTGAAATATATACAACAAACATAAGAAACATGGCAAATGATCAAATTTTTTAAAGTCAGCAATAACGATAAATTTATACTAAATTGGATAAATTGATACTTACAATAAAATAATAATATGTAAGTAATATAACAATGTAATCTAATAATAAAATAGAATAAAAACACTAGCTATGAGAATAAGAAAACCTGTAACAAAGAATTAAAGTGATGTAGTATGCCAAAACACTGTAAGAAAATGTAATTAAAGGTAGGATTTTGGATAAAGGAATTTTCAATACGTTTTAAAAATTGATAAAGCAGATAAAGAAAAAAAGTGATTTCCTAATGGAATTATCAGATGTAGCAAACTCTGTGACTCCCTGGTAGGGAGGGCCCTGGGTGGGGGAAGGAGCATTTCAAGTCTTCCTCCGATAACTGTGAAGGCCCAGGCGTGAGCCTCCCCGTGCAGATGGTGTAATCAGCCATCCTTCTGACTCCTGTGACTTTCTCCCCTCAAACTTCGCATGCGTGTACCGCAAGGAGATGTCGGGATTCTCCTCAATAATTTGCATGATTTCAGTGAGGATCCTGCTGCTAAGTGCAATCAGTAATAATGGGAGAGGAGCAAGTCTAGGGGGCAAAGGGGAGAGAGAAGATAATGAGTTTGATTTGGGATATTTTGAGTTTTAAATACCTAAAATTTATTTAAGGCAATATGGCCAATAAGCAGCATCCATTAGACATAATAAATAAGGATCTGAGCATTCAGTTAGTTGCAGGGATGGCAATAAAGGCTTGAGAGTCATTACAATTTTTTGGAGAAGAACAATGCAACAGAGTGAAGACAGGATCGGTAAGTAATGTGTTGGGAGTAAAGATAAAGACATGGAAGCAAAGGCTAGAAGCTAATTTATGTCAAGAAAAGGAGCCAGAGATGGCCAGAAACTACTACCAAAATTAGGAGAATTACACTCCTGACATCAGGCTCATTAGTTTAACTCTGATCGACTAAGGTCCCTCCATTGGGTCCTGCTGTTGACTGTGGTTCATTGAGACAGAGATAGCGATTTCTTAAAGTTCTTTGTACACTTGTTTCTTTTGACCATTGTACACTTAAATCCAATATTCCTTGAAACTTTTCTGTTGGTATCATTTAGAATTCTTTTTTCTTCCCATCGGTCAAAGATAACCTCATTCACTGGACCATCAATGAACAAAGAGGGGTGGAAGTTCAGAGATACCTGTGCAAGCACCTGAGCTGCCTGAATTCTCTCCAAACCTGCTAAATGATTCCTCAAAGAAGAGAGAATTCAAATTCTGGCTTCCACTGAGAACTGAATATTCCCCCAAATTGCCTGATGCACAGCCCCAGCTGAGATCTAATGCAAGTATTTTGTAAGAGAACTCACAAATGCGAGGTGCTTCTAACAATATGTGTCAAGCAGTGTGTAGCCCATGGTAGGAGTTAGATTTATGCATATTGTGGTTGTCCATTTCCAGCTGCTTTTGTGAAGCCAAACTTTTTTATGTTAACAGATCACATTATTATCACATTTAGTGGAGAATAATGAGATATGATGGTGATACATCACTGGCAGCTCATAGTGCCATTTGAAAACATGCTTGCTTTTTAAGTCTGCAATAATGGGTCAAAGAGAGAGAGACACACTCTGACATGCACACAGCCACAAACACAGCTCTTAACAGCTAGTCCTGAGTAGCTCTTTGTAAATGCTTTATTGCCAGGAATGAACCTCAGCAGGGGGTCATAAGAATGCTCTATTTCTTCCATTTAACAAATGGTATAAAGACATCTCAAAGTTGAGAGAGGTGACTAGTGCAATTGGCTAAAATTCTGAAGAGCGCTGTTTATAGACTAAAGTGGATAAAGGTTACCTTTGGGGATTAGTGCTGCATTGATTTTGTGAAAAGCTTATTTGATGTTGTCAAAACAAATGTTCAGCTCACCCAGAGGCTATGGGAATCGCAGGAGAACATTCTGGATTGCCAAGGTATTCTCTACAACCAGCAGTCTATGCTCTCTTTATGTCTCTCCTTTGTCTTTCTTTCTTCATATCTGATTTACCCTTGGAGAATATAGCTGGAGAAAGAAATGCAGTGTGTTATGTAGGATAACGTAAGCTTCTAAATCTTTGCCCATAGCCCAAGCTTAGGGGCATGCTTGTGCCCGAAAACATTCCCTCTGTGGCTCTTGCATCCCATAGATTTATCTAAACCCTTTGTAGTCAAGTTATACTTTCAACATCTGCTATTTCATGTGATAATGAATTTGTCCCTACTTTGCATGTGGTAAGATATTCTATTTATTAAAAACAATACATCATTTAAGATTTAAAACTTTATATCATTGAGGAAATGAGGAAGAGCCTCTTAGGCAGAGGGAATAACATATGACTGATGTGTCTGGGGAATTGTAAATTAGAGAGATTTTGTTGGAGCACATGGGAGGGGGTGATGGTGACAGCAAATGAAGCTAAAGGGATAGAGAGAGGCAAGGTCAAGGAGATACTTAGTGCAAGGCTAAGCATATGAACTTTATGCTAGAAGGAAACAAAGGGGAGGATGAAGGGCTCCATTATCTTTGGTTTGTAAAATGCCATTGATGTCCCTCAGGAGCATTTGAGTTTCAGCAGTGATTATTTAAAACTAAAAACATTTGCATAAGAATATGGAAACTGGAATAGGCAATTAAATTCCACAGTTGCATGTAACATTGAATTCTCCCAGGTTAAGAAAAGGGGTGGGGGTTGATCTGGTGAATATTTAATAGAAAGACATTCTGTGGTCTTGAAAATGGGCACGAAGGTGAAAAATGAATTTCAGTGTGGATAAAGGCACTTAGGATGAAAGGGTTAGATAATTCGCTTCAAAACCATCATGCTATGTGCTATCGAATATAGTTCTGGGAAGGCCCTGAGACTCGATACAGATGGTTTATCGATGCCTTGGGTCAATACTCTGCTTTAAGGAAAATAGTCAGCCAAATACTGGGCAACAACATAAACATATTTGGTTTTTAAATCAAATAGAAAATATTATCCTACCGATGTTGACAGGTCACAGTACAGATCTGGAAACTAAACATTGAAGGTGAACGTGGTGACCAGAGGAGCCTTCAAGACCAAGTGTTACAGCGCCTTTGTTTTGCAGGTTGAGAAATAGAAGCTAGGAGATCTGAAACAATTTGGTCATGGACGCAGAGTTTAGACAGCAGGGCCAGAATTCAGCCCTTCCGACCTGTGGTTATCTCTTCCCCTGATTGCCTGCCTCACAGCCAACAAGGCCAACATTTGATCCTCCAAGGATTCCATTCAGGTTGGGGGGGAACCCCAAAAATGGAATTTATTTATAAAAAATATGTATTTGTTCTTACATGTTTAAATTTCAACCCCCTTCAAAGTACTCTCCATTTGATGAAATATACCTATCAAGACATTTTTTTCCACTGCTCAAACCAGTTTTTGAACTCATCGATTTTGATACCTGTAGTGCTTCTGCTGTTTTTTGTTTCACCTCTTCCACATCAGCAAAACGTTTCCCGTTGAGGGCTTTTTTCACTGGGGAAACAAAGAAAGTTGCCTGGGATGTGATCAGGTGAATAGAGAGGGTCTCAGGGGTCATACCATTTTTGGTGAAAAACTGCTGAACACTCAGTGCTGCATGGGCAGGTGCGCTTGTGAATCACCCACCATGAAATGGGCAAATGCATTGAAAGAGTATTCAAAAAAAGAAGTTCACTGAAGCTGAATGCAGCCTCTCACAACAACACCAGCTGGTACACTGATACAGAAGTGTTCCTAGAACACTCACCTAGCAGGAGAAACCTGTACTGCAAGGGACCACTCTCCAGAAGATAGTTCCTGGTTTTTGGGGGGTTCCTCCTCATATGCCTTGTGAAACCATCAAGATTTCCTTACCTATTTTGCTCTCTTCTTGGTAATGCTCACTTAGTGACTGCATTTTAAATGCAAAATTACTGTCAAATGAACATCAACAACAGGATTGATTGTCCTGTTTACCCTTTAAGGGTAAATCATCATCACCAATTTATATTCCAATGTTCTTCCCCAATAACCAGGAACTAGGCATAAGGCTTGTTGATGTCCCAAATGGCTGAAGGGTACCTCTCTCCAAGAATGAGAAAGTGAAGGATAACTACAGAAGGGCAGGGATTGAGCCAAGGTAAGGAATCTGAACTCTGTGAGAATAAACCCGAGAAGGCAGAGTAGACCACAGGAACCCAGGCGCAGTGACGGGCAGTGTATCCCTGGAAGCCAGTGACTAGGAAGCATAGAAATGAGCATAGGAAGCCAGGGAGGAAATCAGGTACTCGGCGTTGCTTCATAAAGTAGTTATTTCTGTGCTTCCATTTGTGTTTGCATGTAGGATATTTAAAGGGGCTGAAAATGTGCAAAATCCTGTCACTGTTCAGATACTGTATTTCCGTCTTTCTGTTTCCAGTGATGTTGGCCATCCCAACAACACCAGATGTATGGTCTCAGTGAAGCTACCAGTCCCTTTTCTTTCCCTCCTGGAAACATATGCCACTATTTGAGGTGACAAATGACATGTCGGCATACCCTGAATTTGACTTGGGACCTATGCATGATAGGCTTCTGAGCCTCATAAGCACTCTCTGTGTCTTCGCCCAGCACACAGAAAGTTAATACTTATCTCCCTAGACTGTTGGCAGGAACACACAAAGTAACCTTTGCAAAGCTGTTCTTGCAGTGCCTGGCACATACCAGGCCCTCCACATGTGTCATCCTCTTGAGTTCCCCTCCACAAATCCCACAGGTCACAGGACTTCTAGTTAAGGAATGCAGAAACAGATACCGCTGATATTTATTAAATATCTACTTTGTTTCTGACTCTGTGCCATCTGTTTACTCACCACAATACTTCCCATGTACGCTGCCTAGAGCACTTTAAAAGAAACCAAAGAAATATAAGACCTAATTTGGAGGGCGTAGAGAACGTTTAAGGTTGTCAAGTTCAAGGCCCTTGTTTCATAGGCAGTAATCTAAGACCTGGAAGATCTGCTGAGGTCGCACACCTAAGTAACAGCAGGGCCGTGGCTAAGAGCCAGGACCCCTGGCTTCTGGTCTGGTTCTCGTTCCACCATGTAAGTCATCCAGCTGTCAAGACTTCCAATAACCTGGTGCACTGGCTGCTCAGAGACGCCAAATTATTGATGGTAATCTAGAACTGCATCGCTGCTGAGAGTCAGGGTGGACTAGCTCTCTGCTTATTGGCTTTGGTGTTTATCGAGACACTAAATGTATGTGTGTAAAGCACTAGTACTCAAGGAGATATCTCCAAACCGAGCTACTGCTTGGAGCTCCAAACTTTTATTTTCATCTAACATACTCATACAGAACTGAACACATGGATAGTACTCTCTGAAGGGTTTTACAAAAATTAACTCATTTGATCCTCCAAGAAGAGGTTCCGTTGTCTCCATTTTTTAAAAAATTTATTTTATTTTTTTTATTACACAAGCGAGGCACAGAGAGAGTAAGAACTTTCCCAAGGTCATATAAATATGAAGAAGCAGAATCTGGGCCCTGAGTCCACGCCCTTAGCCACTCCTCTGTCCTGCCTCTGAAATGATCAAAAATGCTGAATGTTCTCCCCAACGAAGGGCATTGTTTCACTCACTCTCTCCCTTTCTGAAAGGTCTTCTGTGTTACTTCCCCAAGGGCCCTGCAGTCCATCTGGGCTTTCTGGCATTTTCTGTGTCTGCTATTGTCTAGCCTGCCTGTACCCTGACCCCAAGGTCTCCATCTTCTTTGCTGCGCACTTTGGTTATGGACAGGTAGAGTCCAGCGGAGTAAAAGATGAAACACCGAGACATTTATTCATATTATATGTGTTTCTCTAGGTACTAGAGGTAGAGGGAGATTAAATGTAACAGTTCTTACCCTGTGGGGCTTTCAGTCTAATGGGAGAGTTAGACTTTAAGCAATTACGCAAATAAATATATATTTCAAGCTAATGGGAGTGCTATGAAGAAAAATATAGGGTGCTGCTATGAGAAAATGTAATAATAGAACATAATTTACATTAGCAAGGGGGGGGGTGTTGTAGAAAACCTCCTTGAAAAAGTGATTTTTAAGCTTATACGAGGTCTGTCCAGAAAGTATCCAGCCATGTAACATGAAAAACAGGGACATTTATTGAAGAAGATACAAGATACAAGAAACATTGTGCACAGGACAATGATGCCTCAGTCCCCTTCAAAGTAGGCACCTTGGGACCTCACACAGTTCTAATCGCCATCAGCTGTCCCACTGTATTTTCCTGAATCTCATCAGTGGTCTGAAATCTCTTCCCTTTCAAAGGTGCTTTTAGTTTTGGGAAAAGCCAGAAGTTACAAGGTGCCAAATCTGGGTGGTAGGACAGCTGAGTCACCTGGGTGTTTGATGTTTTGCAAAAAAAGTTCACAAGAGACAGGATGCATGAATGGGCACATTGTTGTGATGAAGCTGCCAATTACCAGCTGCCCATAGCTGCGGCCTTCTGAATCATCCAAATAGTTTCCATGGAGAAATGTTCAAGCTTAACACAAAATTTGATGCAGTTTCATTGCTCTACTTGCTCAGTCATTTTTGGATGCCTCGGCCACACAGTACACATGCTCACTCAATGGTGTCTACCACCCCCAGTGACTGGTACAGTGAAGTATCATTGTTCACCCATGTGCATTCTGTCCACCCTCCTTGGCTGCCAGGTTACACTGATGTCATATAAACCCTCTCATTATATTTCCAATGGTTGGACTTTTTCTGGACAGACCTCATACATCAGGGGTACACTATAGTAAGCCCGGAGAGGACTAGAGGTAAGAACACTGCAGGCAAAGGGAATAGCAGTGCAGAGGCTCTGAAGGACGAAAAAGATGGACACCTTCAGAAAACGGCAGAACACCCTAAGGAGCTGAATGGGGAGTGGTGAGTGTGGGGAGAAGGGGGTCATGGTTGAATTCACATGCAGACGCCTCCTGGTGCCTCTGTGAAGCCAACTCCACTGTAGCTCTCAGTGGCTGCCTTTGTGCAAACAACTGCCAACACCTAAAATAGCCATTTTTAATTTAGCTTCATCTTGTGCCTTGGTTTTAATTTTTTTATTTTATTTTTTTAATTACAGTTTACATTCAGTATTACTTTGTATTAGTTTTGGATTGAAGCAGCTGGGGGATCATGCTGTAAATTACATGATTTTCTAACTACTTTGCTGTACATCTTGTGCCTTAGTTTTAAGTGAATATTGAATACAGGTGGCCAGACAATATGGTTTTTTTATTTTTCTCCCAGTTTATGATTTTTGATATCTTCCATCCTTTCTGCTAATTTGTTCAATTCCAAATTAGTGGTACTGAAGGACTATTTCATTATTGGTTTACTGGCTGATAATCAGATAAAGATAGAAAATATAAATGGATCGTGTAATTATCACTAACTAGTTTTTTAAAGATTTTTTGGGGATATTACATAGGCCTGAATGTGTAATTGCTCCACTTTGGAAAGCTCTTTTCATGTATTTGTTGAATTAGAGGCTAACAAAGATAACTCCTTAAGAAAATACCATTATTTTCCCTAACTATGCAGTTGAAGGACCTTGTCCAAAGATGGACTTGACAATTTATGAGAATATACCTATTATCCTGGTTTAATTCTTGTCCATTTCTGCAATAGACTTGTATTTTATCAGCAGCCCTCACATGATTTCTTTGTGAAAAATATTTCTCTGTATAGAAGAAAGTTTATCATTTGGAATATTAAATGCAATTATATTGACATATGGTGATAATGGGATAAAGCATACGGGTTAAAGGTTGCAGGAACCATGGCTTGGCAATTAGCGATGTAAATGAAACATTCATTATCCATCATGCTGAGAAGTTGATGAACTGTACAGTAAATCTGAGCCCACAGCCAGGACTGAGATAAGTCATTTCAGACAATACAGTGGAGTATTTATGAGCACCAGGGACAATGTTTCAGATTCCTGTACTGGAGATTTCTTTACCTATTAATTTATGTTGGATAAAGACCTTACGAAATCCAAACCACAACACTTCCATTCTATGGGAATATGTATGTGTAGGAGATTCTAAAACTTTCTCTGGAAACAAAGCATGTTGAGAGTCAGAGTGGCTATATGGTGACAACTGATTTCTCCCATAAAGATCCATTTCATTAAAAAGATGTATGGTAGGTTATTTGCCTTGAATGTATTGCAGAATGGAACCTGGATTTTGGAAGAAAATCTCAGCCTTTCCTCAAATAATTTTAATCCTAAAGGTTAGATTATGTAGAAGTAACCTCTATTTTCCAATTCTCTACCAGATGACAGAATGGAGAATTAAGATACTTCAAAAAAATGATGTCTAAGCTTTTTACTGTGTCTATTGCCCATCTAATTATCTTGTGCATATTCTAAAGTATTTACTGTGATCATGAATATTGCCCATCCAGGAAATCTGAGTATACATTGATTTTATATTTTATTGAAACCTCAAGTTTAAAAAAAATATTAATCATTTAAAATAGGGTCTTCAAAAGTGAAAAAGAATAATTGGAGAAATATTAAAACTTCTTTTATTTAAGGTAATTCTTGATGCAGTTAGAAAGCTCAAGGAGTCAACTGGAAAGGACACGTATAGCCGTGGTGCTCAGCCTTTGCTCAGAACCAGAAACACCTTTGTTAACAATCAAGTTTTTGAGGCTCAAGAAAGGACAAATCAGGCCACGTCAAAACTGCGAAAGCTAATGGTGATAATAGTAACGCCCAACATTTACTAAATTTGACTATATTCCGTTTCTTAATTCTCCACCCATACATGCTAAGCCATGTATTGTCCTAAGCACATAAAATAAATGACTCAATTCATCCTCCTAATAACCCAGTGAAGTAGATCATATCATTATCTCACTTTATGGATAAGGATTCTGAGGCTCAGAGATGAGAATGATCATCCAGTCATCCAAGTTCACACAGCCAGTAAATGTCGAGGCTGAGCCTCGGATCCAGCCCTGTGCAACCCCAAAGTCCTATCAAACCACTTTGCTATTGAACTTGCTCTAAGCTGATCTTTTCCACCTCCAACCAACTGACTGTTCCAGTTTTGCGTCAGTTTGGGCTCACTCTTCTCTTCATCACCGGGCACCCAGTGCCTTCCAGGTTTTAATCATCTTCCCCTTCCAAGCCAGAAACAATGAACCTTTAGGGCTTTAAGAGAAAGTCATCTGCGCCAATGAGTTAAGTTGTTGAATTTTGTTGTCCCTTGTCTTTTTATGGGAGTGAATGGTTGCATTTCTTAAGAAAATGCTAGCTGTCTCTAGAAGAGGTGGGATTAGGTCAGGCCTCTGTTCAAAAACACTAATGGCTTTGGTGCTCAGTCTTGACTCACTTAGGAAACCTGAATATGTATTCCCAAACCTACATCCAGAGATTCTGATTTAATCAGTCTAGGTTTGAGTCCAGTACCTGGTGTTTTTAAAAATCTCCCTAGGGTGATTCTAATCATGACTGGGGTTAAGAACTCCTGGATACAAGTATATGTCTGGTCCCCTCTAACCTCATCTACTATGACTTCCTCCCAACCCCTCCCCTATACCGCCTACCCTAGCTGCCTAATCTGTTATAGATACCCTGACTCCTTTGCTACTCCTGGAACATGACAAGAATGCATTTGCCAAAGGGACTTTGCACCTGCCGTTCCCCTTTGACTGAAACAGAGTTCCTTAACTCCCTAAACTATCTTCAGTTTTCTACTCAAATGTCATCTAAACTGTGAGTGCTTCCCTGACCACCTTTTATAAAAACAATACTCTCTTTCCTCCTGATATTCTCTATCTACTTTGTAGGTTCTGATAATCTATAACCAATTAATCTATAGATTATGATCAATAATCTCCCAACTACTTTGATAATTCTTTGTGTTACCCCTATCACCACTGACATATCATGTACTGACTTGCTTTTACATGCATTATGTCTGCCCAAAGTTGAAATGTAAGTTCAAAAGGGCAGGGGGTTATCCTGTTTTCACCACTATATTTCCACGTCTAAAGAATACATTGCACAGAGAAGGAGCTCAAAAAATATTCAGTGAATTGAATAAATAAACAAATTTGGGAAGGAGCGAAGGAGGCCCTCATCCGCAATTCATTTCTTCATCCACAAACCTTAGTGCCCTCCGTGCGCTGGGCTCAGAGCTCCGCGCTGTGGACGCCATTTCAGGGCGCCTGGCGTGCAAGGCCCAGGTGGCGGTGCCGCTGAATGCTCTCGCGCACTCCATCGGCCCGATCATTTTTCTGCCTTCCTGTCGTGCCTGTGCTCATCACACTCTCCCTCAGGAGTCTCTCCCTTTCCCCACTGGCAGGAGCAGGCGGGTGGGAAAAAATCTCTCTACTAGAGCTGAGGTTTGACCCCTCTCCCACTTCACCGGGGATCCCTCCACACTTTCCCTAACCCTTTGTCCATAGCGCTCCAGATGCCTGGGGTCGGGGCACTTCTCCCTGTTTGTTCTCTGCCCACCTCCCACTTCTCTCCTCCTCATACCTCTTAGCAATATACAAGCCCTCGAGGGCCGTTGGGCAGGGAAGAAAGAGAAGGACCCCACGGAAGCCAGCTGGGTGGCTGGGCAGTGGCGGTCGGGTTGGGCGGGTGGGAGCCCGACCCAAGAAGAATAGTGTGAGCGCCAGGAGCCTCAGCTGGGAGGGAGAAGGTCCAGGCCCCTTTTCTGTGCGGGATGACAGTGAGAAAGGGAGCTAAAGGGAAGGCTTAATAGCTCTTTAAACGTACAAAAAACTGCTTTATAAAAGGGGAAGAGTTACCTCAGGAGACAAAACTAGACCCAGCAGTGTACCAAGTCTCAGAAACACAGGTTTTCTCTCAGTTTTTGGAAGGCCATTTGCATCATTAGAGCAATATAACATATAACTAACTTTGTTGGTTCCCTTGTAAGAAAGTGGGATCTCTATTATTGGGAACATTCAAAGAAATTCTACATAAACTTCACATAGATTCACTGAGTCATATAATATATTCCAGTGTTAGCTGAGAAATAATCCAGTATGTCACTACAGGCTTTACATCTTTAAAGTGCTTTTAATAATTGATTAACAAGATAAGAGAAAAAAATCTATGAACCTTATGGATATTATAGATATTTATGAAGAGGAAAAATAAAAATTTAATTTGCTGGTTAAAATTAATATCACTTTTTTTAAAAAACTTTATTTATTTATTTTTAGACAGAGGGGAAGGGAATGTGAAAGAGAGGGAGAGAAACGTCAATGTGTGGTTGCTTCTTGGATGCCCCCAACTGCAGACCCCGCCTGCAACCCAGGCGTGTGCCCCAACTGGGAATCAAACCGGCGACCCTTTGGTTCACAGGTCAGCACTCAATCCACTGAGCCCCACCAACCAGGGCTAATATCACTTTTTTGACTCCTTAACATTTCTTGTAACCCCCGTGCAATAGGTTATAATTTTGTACGCTGTTATCTGTAAGTTGTATTTAACTCCAACACTGAATTATATTCAATTATCATAGTTTGTTGATTATTCAGAGGGCCCTCAATCCATTACTTAAAAAAAAATCAGAGGGAACAAAGACCAGAAAAACGAGCATCCTAATAATTTTGGTGAGCAGTCAGGACTAAATGGCTGGAAATTGGGAAGGGAGTGCTTGTGAGTCCACGCTGGTTAATTACACCATCATGCCCCTTGTAAAACAGCCCTACATGTTTCACTGAATTATTGTTTTTACTGAATTATTAATTTTTTTCTCATGAGTTGATTACTCTGGGAAACTGGAAATTGTTTTTCATAGTTATGAAGAAGGGATGTTTAAAAGGAAAGTCTGGTACCTGGAAAACTGACTTGAATTTTTTGAAAGAAAATAAGATGATGTAGAATTAGGGATGTTCTAAGGAATGGAACTAATAGGCCATGGGAGCAATGATAGTTTCAACAGAAGTGGTAGGACCTGGTGTGGGGCCAGGAGGAAGTGTCAGAAACGTACTTGTCACTGACCTGACAACCAGGTGAGCAGCTTCTGTATGTCATTTCTGCATTTTCCAGATGATGTAAGATCTGGGAGGATTTGGCTGACGTGGGATGATACAAAACCAAGTTTATACCCAAGAAAACTTAGGAGTTCTGGGACAAACGTCAAGAGATAATAGTCCTGGCATACCTGAAATATGGGTAGAAGGAGAAAATGATTTTTAAAATGACAAAATATAAAAAGTTCCTCTTTGACATTGCAAAAAGATGTGTTCTACCTGGATGTTTTTATCTATAGACCCAACATCATAAGACTTTTCTGTTCTCCAATCTCTCACACAGGCGGTTAGTGAACGAGGCCATTTTTTTTCTCCCTGTAAACTTGATTTTCTCTCTAATCCTACTCAGCTGTTTGGCAAGTGACCGGGGACTTTTTCTTCCTCTTTTGGACTGAAGTATCTTTTTTTAATTCATGGAGTGATGGCAGTGTGCCAAGAACTTTGTGTAAACTACTGCCGTTTCTTACAACCTCTCTGCAGAGTGGACATCAGCACCCATATTTACAGAAGAGGAAACTGAGGCTCAGACACTAATATTCTTCTGTCCATAAAGTCTGTACTGTCTTTACTACCCAAAGGTGCTAGATCCCACCTGGTCCCTCCATTTTTAACTCCTTTAAAATTTTAATTTCTCTCTGCTTTAGAGAAGGGAAATTATTCCTTTTCCTGTGCGCTGCCCATGTTTCAAATAAATAATCAAGTTGTTATTTGAAACAATCCAATTAAGTTTAAAAATACCTGTCCTTTTCTAGCTCTGCAGGCTTAAAATAGATTTGCTGTCTTCTAAACAGTTATTTCATTTAGATTTCACTTGCCCCTTCTCTTTATAATTCCCACTTCTCTACTTGCCGTATCCCATCAATTACTTTCTACCTTCTTATTGTGGGGTTATTTTTACCAAAATTAATTAACACGTGGGGTTTCCTAAGTAACTATGTTTGTTGTTAAATTCCCTTTACCAACTGTAACATAGGAACAGGCAAGAAAAGATTCTGACATTATTATCGCACATATTTACATAAGATGTATTAGTTTGCATGTGATGTGACTGCTGAGTGAATGTGTGACAATTAGAAAGCCAGATAACATGAATAAAAAATAGTTTGTCCAACGCAGATCAACTTTTCTCCCAGTTGTTCCTTCTGGTATCCTCCTAGGGTTTACAAAGATTGGTACTTCGTTAGCGGAAAAGGCTTGGGGATACTGTGCGCTCTCTATTTAATTCCTTCTCAATCAGCGCATATATTAATTCAAAGAAGTAATGGAGCTGGATGAATGCAAATAGTGACAATAAAAGACCACTTTGGTGAAGTAAAATTAACTTGGGAAATAAGTCTGTGCTTTAAGTAACAGAAAGTAGGGGGTGCGTGGTGGGGTCTCAGGTAGCAAATCCTAATTTAAGAAATTGATTTTTTTGTTTCTTAATATAAATCGCTCTTTTACACAGATGGGAAGGTTTTAGAGAAAATATGAAGGGCCAGAAATTTCCAGTTAATTGGAAAGAGCAAAAAGCAACTTGGTTGTGCGTCCCACCTTTTGGTAAAGCCACTTAGTTTTTGAAATCTGCAAGTGGCTGCCTATCACTAATTTATATCATTGACAGTTGCAGTTAGCCTCCCCTGGGGAAGAAGACTACCAAAGCCCCAGAGACTGTCTTTGGTTTTCCTTTAGAGCTCACGAGACGTTGAGGGCAAACAGTTCCCAGAGTTTCAAGACTGTGGATGGACTGTAGCAAATGATTGGATAGGCTCAACCCATGTCTTGCTGTGGTAGCAAAAGACCAAAATGACTATTGTGATTTTTTAAATTTATGTTTATTTTTAATGTAGAGAGAGGGGAAGAGAGGAAGAAAGAGAGGAAAAGAGGCAATGATGTGAGAGAGAAACATGGTTTGGCTGCCTTCTGCAAGCACCCCACCAGGGAGAGGGCACAGAGCCCACAACCCAGGCATGTGCCCTGACCGGGCATTGAACGGGTGACCTTCTGGTTTGTGGGACCATGCCCAACCAACTTAGCCATGCCAGCCAGGCAACTACTGTAATTTTTAAAAACTAAATGTTTTTGAGAAAAAGATTGTGAATATTGAACTAAAGGGCCTGTCTCTTAGAGAGCCTCTCCACACCAGTGATTAAGAACATCTGTCTGCAGTGGGTGCTGACCTCTGCACATAGGGAAGCAGTGCGTTTGGCTCCAGGATAGAGTAAAAACAATGAGCAAACAACAAACAAAAGCCTGTTTTCCTTCAGCAGCCAGGAGCTGAAGGGAGGCCTTTCCCAGGTTATCCCGGGCCTAAACCTGGAAGGGGTGATCAAGGATTCATGGGTGGGTTCAAAGGCAGCTTGTGCTGCACCAAGAACTCTGCTCTCTGACTGCCTGTGGCACACTTGCTGCAATGTTACTTCGTATTTGGCATCAAAGGAGTGGAAGCATCTTAGTGAACTCACTGAGTCCCGTGCTGTTAGTGCAGCCCTCACCACAAAGTGAGCATTCCTATGCCTTTCAGTCAAGCTGGAGTGGCTTTTCCTTCCACACTCAGCATATGGTCTGCAAAACACATCGAGTGGTCTATGGGCTTTGTGGGCAGCACAAGTGATTTTTGAGGTGGCTTCACCCCTCAAAAAATGATTAGGAATAAAAGTGGAATGCATTTGCAGATTCTCAGGTTGACTCTTTAGCCAAAATGACATTTAAATTTGGTTTCCCTGATTTCTGGTTCTTGATGAATTTTTTGAAAACCAATGTCCTGGATGAACAAATAGCAAATTTTTAAAGTTATATAATTTACTACAAGCTTATGATGTATGCATGTTATAGCCACTCAGGACTGACTGATGTGACCTGAAAACCATCCTCAAACACTGTATTGAAACTAACCATTCCCACTCTGACCCCATCTTAGTTTTCTTCACTGCATTTAACCCTCGTGTACCCTCGTTACGGTTTGCTTCTGTCTCCTGGTTTGCATTCGGGTTCCCTCGAGCAGGGCTTTTGTTAACTTCCAAAGGTCCCGCTCCTAGAAGAGCGCCCAGCACGTCTTAAGGACTTCAATCTTTATTGGTTGTTCCAATAATTTATACTTAAAAGCTTTGGGGAAGTCTCAATTTTTTGATAAAGTAAAATATTTTAGTTAGTAGGAATTATGCAAAGTAAGGATTTACAAGCTTTTTTTTTAATGTAGCATAAAATCTATACAGAGTCTCACACTACACAAATGTCCAATGATGTATGATTAAGTCATAGGGAGATACCAATTACTTCAGTGATAAGAAATTCAAAGAAAGTGGTCAGTGTAAGGTGAGGGGAATTATAGGGTTTTTTTTCCCCCAAAGTGAGTCTTTTATGAGATACTTTAACTTCTATTTTCTTTATAAGCCAAAGGTAAGCAACCTGAGAAAAAGTGAGAGGTGCCGGCTGGAGAAAAAGACTTGAGAATCATTAACACTGAGATGCAAGTTCAAGTCCAGAATATTATAAACAGCTTTGAGAGGAAGAGACCCATACCTGTGTGAAAGAGGCGATCTGTGGGGTTAGGAGCAACAGAGAAATGGAAAACGGGAAGACAGGCCATTCTACTCTCTGAGTGGGTCATTGGTGACTGTTGTCAATAGTTGCAATAGAGGTGAGAGTGTATGCATTTGTTCAATGGATGTTTACCCACCACTAATGTGTGAGACACCATCCTAGATACTGGGGAACACAGCGGTGAATAAGACGTGAGGTCTCTGACTTCATGGAGCCTACCTTCTCCTTGGAGTTTGGGGAGGGGGCAAGAGGATCATAATAGAAAAGAAAATAGGATAATTTTGAATAGCAATAGTGTGTGTGTGTGTGTGTGTGTGAACTGAGAGTGACAGTAGTAGGGAGGGGATGGAGGATAATACTTTGGAATAGATAGGACTTTAGAGAGGAAGACCTCGCAGAGGAAGTGATGTTGGAAATCGTTGCATAAAAAGAAGCGAAACATGAGAAAAGCCAGGAGTAAAACATTTTCTGCTGACAAGGGGCGAATCCGAAGGCCGCCAAAGCAGGAGCAAGACCGACACACTCAAGAACAGGCCTGCTGGGGCTGGACCTCAGAGGGAGCGGGAAGCAGCGCAAGACGGAATGAGGGAGGCACGCAGGGCCCGGCCGTGTGAACGGAAGCGGGGCTCCCGGGAGAAGTGGGCGGAGGACGCGCTGTCCGTGAACACGATCCAGCTGTCCAAGAAGCTTGCTTGGGCAGCGAGGAACAGAACGTTATTTGGTTCAGAGGCAGAATCTAATAATATGTGTTTTATTTTAAATAACGGAGAATTGAGCACCGTTAAAGACAAAAAGGGAAGAATCCATAAGGAAAGAGAGTCTCAACTCCTTTTCATTCAGTGCCATTAGTAATATATTCTCCCCAGAAAGCACATAGCCCCTCAATGCTGGCATTATTGTCACACACATAGGCTTTGCCCTAAAACTTTCAACTCGCTTGCAGCTAGTTTATAAAAATCAAGACTGACACTATACTTACATCGGCATATTTGTTACGATAGTTAAACTTCTGAAGAGCAGGCCTGAGTCAAGGATTTTAAAGCTGGATCTCAGAGCCCATCTAGTCTAACCTCTTCATTTTACAGGTAAGAAAATTGAGGCCCAGAAAAAGTATTGGTTTGACCAAGCAGAAAGCAAAACAGTGACTGTGGAGGCCTTATTCTGTCCCCTGGCTCCTGATTTAAACATCTTTTCGCTAGAAGGCTGTGTCTTCTACATTCGAAGACTCAAACCCCAGGGATGGCTGGCTGATGGGTGGGCTGGCGGGCTGGCTGGATGCATAGATGGGTGGATAATTCATTCACTTATTTATTCAAGAAAGATTGAGCAACCACCCAGTTAAGCCGTATGCTAAGGCAAATACTAGAGCTGTTTGTAGTTCCTGTCTCCACTTCCTTCTACCCCTTTTCTCCTTCCTCTACTCCAGGCAGGTTTATAAAACTACCTTTCTATGAAGACCCCTTTTATCAAGGTCACCCACATTCTCCATTGTCAAATATGAGGGTTATTTCTCTGTTCTTATCTTTCTGGACATCTCAGCAGCATTCAAAACAGTGGACTCCTTCTGCTTTCTAACAACCATTTTATCCTGGCTTGTATTATATCATTCTCTTCTAGACTCCTCCTGCCTGCTCAAAGGTCATCTTCTATCTATTTTGCTCATCTTCAGGTTAACTTCTGAATATTGGCTTGCTCAACCTGCTTCTCACTCATCAGCCTTAACCTCATGCCCACTCCAGGTGATCGTATGTCAATGACCCCTACATTTATATCTGCTACTGAACTCAGAACTTAGTATCTCTAACTTGCCTACTTGACATCTCCATTTAAATGTCTAATAAGGATCTCAAATTTAAAAGTCCTAAACAGAGCTTTTGACTTTTTCCCTTACTCTGCCCTGCACCATTCTTCTCCCTCTCGGAAAATTCATTCAGCAACATTTAACACGTGTGCTCTATGTGCCAAGTTCTGTTCTAGATACTGGAGGTGGAGTAGTAAATGGAACAAAAATCCCTGTCATCCAGTGGCTTATATCCCGGTGGGGGAAGGAGCTCATGAAGCTAAGCAAGTGGCTTGTTCAGCCCTGAAAGCAATAGGTCCAGCCACCTCCTCTCACCGTGGCCAGTGCAGTAACTTAACTGACCCTTCTGCTGTCCAGTGTCACACAATGACCAGAGTAACTTGTATAAAACGAAACTATAAACACACATTTTAAGCTGGATACTGCCCCCAGCTCTAAATCTCTGTTAGCTTCCCATTGCTCTTTGAATAAAATCTAAACTCGTTTTCACGACCCACAAAGCTCTAGCTCTTCTTGCCGCTCAGATCCCCGCTTTGCTCTCTTGGCTGCAGCCACACCAAACTTCCTTCCGTTTCTCCAGCCTGCGGAGCTGCCCCCAGCCCTTTCTGCTTGCTTTATCTTCTCCCTGGGATGCTCTACCCTCAGAATTTGAAGGAGCTGGCCATTCCTCACCACTCAAGAATGTCAGCTCAAATATCTTGTCGCTTCATAGATTTCTCAGTTTAAACCTCCCTTCCACCTCGTCGTGCCCTTTCCCATCACTCTATGTTATATTCTGCTTGGCACATATCACCACAAAAACTCATATTTTTGATTTATTTCTTTGCTATCTGTTTTTATGCACTAAAATGCAATTCCATGAGAGCAGTGGCACTGTCTTATTGGCTACTTATCACCAGTGCCTGACACACAAAAATTGTTCACACTATTTGCCTTGCGAACCAACAGACTAATGAAATTAATGAATGAGGACATTGTCCCTACACTTTTCTGACACATAATCTTGTAACTCTTAAGAAGCTGAGATCCATGGGCCAATTCTAGAGGTGCACCAAATCAGTGTTTACCGATAATGCCAGTATGTTGACTTCTAAATTGGCTAAAAGACCTTGTTCTACTAATTCTTTTTCTTTAAAGTTACAAAACTTAAAAATGATTTTGGAATTTGTTCCAGATCTTCCAGGGGTTATTAATGTATGGTTAACAGAAGATTTTAAAGCAATTAAGTTAAATGAAAATATTTTGAAATCTTCTTTTAAATGTGATACACCCAGTTGTTTGACCACCCATGATACAGTTTATGAGGTTTTTTTATTCTGATGGATGTTCTCAAGTCAAAAGTTGTTGAAAGAAGGATTTTTGAAATTATTTGGTGAAAATTGCATATTTTTTTTCAATGTTCTCTAGAGACTTCTGTTTCCAATGGAAATTCAGAGCCACCTAGTGACCAAAAAGAAAACATCTAAAATATAACACAAAACAACAGCAAAAAAACCTCCCAGTAAATACCAGTCATTTGACACTGGTCTTTGATGTCCAAAGACAATATTCTATCTGGCTTATGTCTACAAGATGAGAGTTTCTACCAATTTAATAAAATAAGTCTTTGGTTCATTTGGGGGTTACAGACTCCAAACACAGACTTGAGATGGGTATGTATAATTAATTTTTGCAGTGTTTTAATACAAATACTACTTTATCAAATGGAATACTCTTCCTCACAGACTGATATCCTCTTGCTTGATGATATAGTTTACTCTGGAGCAGTTTATATATTTTATTTCTGAAGAAGAAAGGGAGTGAGGGTCTTAAAGAGGACAGGGCTGATGGTGGAAGGATAAGAAAGGTAAAAGGCAGTGCTAAATTGCCACACTGAGGCTTCCAGTTCCTAAAGAGTTTGGAGCATAAGGATTCAGGCAGTTCTACTCAAGCTGGTTTGATTAAATTCAGTGAACCTCTGTTGAGTCTTGATACATACAAGTTACTCACTAGACACAAATGTGATAAATCTAAGGTGTGCTTCGTGAGCCATGCTGTACGGCGTTATTGAAGTAGAGCTAGCCTGGGAGGACATCATGGGAGATGAAGGTGGTGAGGTAAGGCATAGCTGGTGAGGAACACAGTGACACTGTGTGTGTTACTTTTGGGGGGACTTTTGACTAACGTCCTGGTGACATTTAGGAAGATGAATCTGGATGCCACATACAGGATAGCATTGGAGGGAAGAGCAGTTAGGTTATTCTGATAGTTCTGATAGTTTTGGTAACCTAGAATTACCAAAGTCAGAAGGGAAACAACAGTCAGACAAAAGAAGAATCTTTGGGTATTGTAAACGGTGACTCCAAAATGTCTGCCCTAGATGATAAGGAGAGAAAAATGATACCAGTAACAGAAACAAGGACCCTGGGGAAGTAGCTAGTGCGTCATGGGGAGAGAATGAGTTCGGTCCTGGATACCATCCGCTCACTCCGAAGGCTGTGTGGAGCGCCCGCAAGGTGCGGGAGCTGAGGCTGCGGCGACCTCAGCAGGCCCCAGCCGGGAGGTGGAAGTCAGCTCCGCTGCTACACCAAGGGGGCAGATGAGCTTCAAGTAACCAGCTCTTTGCCAAGTAAATAGCCTTATTTTAATGAATTTATTTTAAGTCAATGACAACTTTGAGAGGTAATTATTATTATGTTAACTGTCCCAAGGAGGCCACTGAAAGTCAAAGGGATGCAATGCTGAGTTCACAGTCCCCCGGGAACTCTGACAGGGGCAGGTTTCGCAGGCCCTGTGTCCATGACACCTCCCAATGTGGTCTCTAGGGAGGAAGACCAGACAAAGAGGTGAGCAGGCAAGGTCTCTGTGGCCAAGGCCTCTACCAATATCCTGTACCGACTCAGCTAAAGGGCCTTGTTTATTCCATCCAGAGTCTGCTTCTCCATCCTTGTCTTGCACGGGAGCATAGCAGGCCTTATAGTTCTTGCCACTTTTTGTCACCTTCTGATCTGCTCCTTCCTGAACCTTCTGAGCCCTTCCAGGCTTCATTGGCTGGAACGGACTCCTCATCAAGGGTGACCAGAGCTGTGGCCTTGAGTTCTCAGTCATAGGCTGTCTGTCATTATTTTATTTTTTCTGGACAAATCCCAGAAACTCATTAGGGCCTCAGCTTTCTCATCTGTAAAGGGAGAGAAATGCTACCTGCCCAGCTGGACGGCGAGGGTTAAAGGAGATAATGTCGGTGAACACTATTGTGGATTGTAAAGTTCCGTAAAGTGTAAGATACCTGCCTCTTACCAAACACCCTGCTTGGCTCAACAGAGCAACCATTTCTTCCTGTTACTCTTCCTTGATTCTTCTTAACTCTGCAGCACTAATCCAGGAGACCCCACCCCACCCCAGCACCTGCCAATACTGAGATTTATGTGTGCAGAGTCCTCTAAAACCAAACCGACAGTGGCTAGACAGGATGGAGAGTTCCAGCCTACTGCTTAGTTTCAACAAGCCTGAATTTAACTAAGCTCTATGCAATATTCCCCAAAAGTCTTAATGCAGTAGTACTCATTAATAGTGTCAGAATTGTAAATGCTGTAAATTTACCAAGAACTGCATTTGGAACTGTAATTATTTTCATTTCTTTTACAGTTTCTTAACTATAAGTAAGTTTTGAATGGTTTTGAAACTTTATATTTTCTTTTTAACCTCCTGATTGAAGAAAGCAATCGTTAACTGGAAGAAAAATTGTAATTAAAAATTATTTTTTCCAAATTTACAAAACTGAATGTGTGTAAAAAGAATGAAAATAATAACTTTCAAATGCCATTTTGTGAATTTTTTAAACAACATGTGTACTTTTGAAGTCACTAAAGTTTAAAAACTGAACTCAGACTTTTGACATATATTATATTTATACAGTAATGCCATTTTTCTGGATATTCTCAGCATGTGGTCACAGCACCAGAGTCCCTTGGGGTGCTTGTTAAAATGTGAATTCCTAGGCCCTGGCAAACATCTCTCGGAGAGGGGCCAGGAATCCATGCACATTTTAAATGCATTCCTTAGGTGCATTTTTGTGAACCCATGAACCAATGTTTAATACTACAGCATTATGTTTAATGCTGTAATCTCTTGACCACTCCACAAAAAGAAAGAGTTTGGGTCTCATTAATAAATTCTCCCTCACCTCGATTATTATCACATTTATTACCAATTGAGCCCCTCACTTTGGCAATGATTTATGGTCATTCTCTAATATTAGACATCTCCAGAAAAACTCAGTGGTTTATAGGTCCTTTTGTTTAAAATGCTTTGGTCTCAATTCTAGTTTAGGCCCATTACCCATTTACATGAGAGTAAAAGCAGTTTCCAGCAATTCACATGGCTCAGAATGTAGCCAAGCAATCAATTAAAGCTTCTCTTTGAATTTACCAGTTGACAGTATTTATTTTGTTGGTAGTTAGTACATCTAAATACTAACTAATTAATCTAGCTTGTAATATTCACTGCTGGTTTCCTGGAATGAGGTGGGAGTGGGTCAAATCTGCAGACCATTCACAGCCTCCGAATGCAAATAAAGTAGCATTTGTTTGTAGGTGGAACCAAATGATTACAAATGAATGGTGGGCCATCTCCTGGGATTGGACATAAAGGTCCTGTAAACGGAGAATTGTATCAACAAACAGCTGTTGGGAAAATACTATTATGTTGTAATAGCTGCTATTAAAATCCATTAGCAATCTTGATGGCCTGTTTGAATTTGATGCATCATTTGCTCTGAATAGCATTTCTTCCTAAAATTTTGTGGCAGAATTTATGCAGATTGATAGGGAGTAGCAGTGACATTCTGGGAGATTAATACCCGATTACACACTTTGCCTACATTGGCTAATCCAGCCCTGAGAAGTGCTGCAAATACTACAGTTCAAGTATCACTGGTTGGGGAGAAGGGAGGGTATATAGCATCGAGACCCTCCCCCGACCCGGGCCCTTCTCACACTAAGTGTGAATCATCCATTTTGTTTTTAGACAAATGTTTGCAGCGTATAAGTGCATCCCCTGTTTCCCACTTTTTAATAACCCAGCTTTTCCTCAACCTAGTACCTTTTCCAGACTCAAGGGAGGCCTCCGGGGAGGACACAGTGCCCCCGGGACACAAGCTTGGCCGAAAACATTACATAGCTAATGAGATTTTGAAAAACGCATGTGTTGGCAAAGAGAATGCAGCTGTTCCAACGGTGCAGGGAGCGACCTAAGAAGCCGCCGGGAAGAATGGGGAAGTGGCGCCATCTGGTGGGCAAACAAAGCAAAACACTTCCAGGGTTTTATTAATCCAAAGAAGATTGCTGTCAGGGCTGGGTTTATGCCAAGCTCACAGTTCCTAAATGTCCTGCGTAATCAAGGAGAGGTTCCACGCAGATTGGAAGAGATATCAGAACAATATTTTATATATGTTGGGTGAGTGAAAATGTAATGTTAAGTCTCGAAAAAGCCGTCCTTTGTGACACATGCACTTATAAGACAATGTATCAGTTGGGGGATTTTCAGATTTTCACCAAAACGGCTTTATTAAAGAGACGCATTTTTAACAAGACTCCAGTCAACTGTAATTAAAAATTAAAAATTTTTTAAAGGGCGGGGGTGAGCAAGATACTCCGGTGTTTAAATGCACTTTCAAGTTGAAGAAACAAGGTTTAGGAGAAAGGAAGAGCTTCCTGGGTCACCTTCCCCCGCAGTGAAGGTGTAGACCAAAGACCTCAAGCCTTAAGCAGGTCCCTTGTCACATTTTTCTTTAGATGCTCATATAACTCTCACTAAAATTATATTTACTGATATTCTATTTGAAGATGGGAAAACATTAATTTTAAATTTACTTAAAATTTTATACAATGAATGTTTTAAAAGTACCTTTAGCTTGATCTTACATGCACCTCAAGCCAGTTCCCTCCCAAATTTTGGAATCTGGGACTTCGAGTCTTAGAATAAAACTTTCTATTGATTGAGAGGTTTAGTTTTTAAGGTATGCAATTTAAAAAATGGCAATTTTAGACTCCTTTCTTTCTCTCTGTTCTTAAAGATTGAGTTCTTTTCTTAAAAATCCCTTTTACCCTATATTCCCCTAATATCTGCTCAAGTTATAAGTGAAATAGCAGCTGGCAGTTGTGGAGGAAATGGGGCAGGAGAGGGTGGGATTTTATTATTTTACATTAAATTTCATTTTGTATGCAGCCTATCATTCAAAGGTATTTTCTCAGTTAGTTTGTAATAAGGGATGTTGAGTGATAGGAAAAGGACACAATTCAAAGCTTCAACTATTTCTGTAACTTCTTGTGTTTGGCTGAAAGGCTGCAGTTAGGGTAGGGGGTAGGGAGCCTTTCCAAGTTGTTAAAGAAATTTATGCTGTCACCTGGTTGACACTTAAAATATTATGGAGCTCTAAAAATTTTGTAACCGTTATTCTTCATTGAATGAGCACTTACAGTCAGTTCTATTGTAATGATGGTCTTGAAAATGTGATTTATTGCAATACAATTGATATATTAGGGAACAGTCTCAACCTAATGCAAACATCATGTTCGTGTAAGATTGTGTCTTTAAGATATACCAGGGGAACACAGAAAACAGCACTTAACTGAACTAAGCCTTCTAGGAATATACAAAACATACACACACACACCTCAGATAGCTTCTGTCTACCTCAGTTCACAGTGTGCGTGATGGGCCACAGCCACTCAGGGCTGGGGTTAGAAACCTGCAGCCTGATTTCAGATAAACCTCCTCCCGTGACTTCACAGTAACTCCTACGCAGCAACCCTTCTGACGCCTACTTCCAGAAGCAAAGTTTAGGTCTTTTTCAAGGAAAATTGTGGTCTTTATTATAGTGTTTATTAACCACTTAGCATGTATAAAACAGTGCTACCACTTTTATTGGGTTTATCTCTTGTTTTATGTGTGACCTGTGAAGTTTTGTGGGTTGCACCCCATCTCTATTTTTCCAGTTACCTCTGTGGTTTTCACTGTGTGATTCTGCATGGGGATTTCTTAGCAATGCATGTGCCACATTCTAGCAGAGCTAACTGTACTGTATGGCTAGCTCTTTAGATATAGTAATTTATTTCTAACAATGACTCAATGAGATAATTATCTTTTATCCTCATTTTACAAATGACACTGAGGACAGAAAAGTTAAGTAGACCGTCCAATGTTATTACAAGTTGGCCAACCCTGACTCACGTGGTGTCTCTTGACACTGAAAATCTGGTTTCAGCTGAAATGGGTGTTTTCTACTGTCTTGACATAAAAAAGAAGCGGCCGCCATCGACAACCAGCCTGCTGACGCACGCTGTTCGGAACATTATTCTGAAACCTCCGCCCTGTTCCTCAGGGCTCAGAGCGCAGCCCTTCGCCATCTGCCCTTCCCATTGCAAATGTTAGCCCTGCTTGGCCACTGGGAAAATTTCTTTCCCCCTTCACATCTAATCTCGAATACCAGCTTTGTGAGGGAGGCCTCCCCAACTCCTCCAGGCAGGCTTCCAGATTCCTTCCCCTCCTTACAGTTCGCTGTTCCTATCTCGGCGCGGCTGCTGTCCGAAACACAGGTTTCCATAAGCAGACCGCTCTCCGTTCTAAGGTGATTTTATAGGTTTGGTTTAATTACATCCTTTAGTAAGGAACGCGTAGAAAAACATATCTTTAAACATAATACTTTCTTTAGAGTTAAGAGAGCATTTAAACGTCTCATTAATAGATGATGTTAAAAGCAACAGTTGTCTTTTTCTACGAGAATTTTCAGGAGGAAGCCCAAAGGCTCTCTTCAAATATTCTCAAAGATTTGGCTACTCAGTCTTTTGGTTATTAAAGTGTAGAACTTGGACCCTGGAGTCAGTGTGCCTGACCCCACATCCTGGATCCCTCCCTTTTAAACCAGGTGGTCTTGGGAAAGTTATTTAACTCTCCTATGCCTCAGTCTTCGACTTCTGTATATTGGGAATGATATTAATATCAACATTAATCTGTCCAAGAGAATTACTTTGCATAATGAATAAATGAATGCATGTAATGTGCTCATCAGAGCAGTGCCTGCCGTATAGTAAGCACTCAATATTCATAGTATTATCAACATTCTATTCAGGAGATTCAAAGCAAATAAGAAAAAATTTAAGAAGATAATTTGCCTCCATATGAGGACACAATTTCCTAAGAAGCCTATCGAAAAGTAAAATAAGCCACCACAGGTGATCACCACTTTCCCACCAATAGCGGTGTTCGATCCCCGGTTTTATAACCACTTGACAGAATGAGGTATGAGAAATGTAATAACTGAGTGGGCGATTCAACTAAATGGCCATTAGGGCCCTCCTCAAACCTAATGGTCAACTCTGCTCTCATTTCATTTTTAAAATCATGTGATTTTATGAGGAACACAGCTAATCAATCTCTTTTCAAAAGAAGGAATTTTAATGGGTGCTCCCAAATGGTGTTATGGGTTTTCTTGAGATCCAGATTCCACAGTTCTCTACATTTAAACTGAGTAGGAGAAAAGTCTGCTGCTTTGAAAATCACCACTAGTTTGCTGAGTTATAGAGTTTGGTGAAGACTATAACGTGAATAGCTGTACTTTCTGTCACAATAACTGATCATATCCATCTTTCTGTTTTGGCTGGAGGGATCAGCAACAATTTCTAGCAATATTTTCTATGAAAGATTTTTTCCCAAATATGACAGTTCAAACAAACCAAACATTCTGCCACATTCCATTATGGATTTGTCTGGTATTCTTCCCAAGAAGATACAAATTTAGAGTTCCTCCACTTCCTGTGACAAAGGCAGAGGAGAATCTGAGGTATACAGAACAATAATTTCGTGAATCAACTGGGACAGATTATCTTTTACTCTTTAAAAGTGAAGTGTAAAGTGCAAAATGTTTCTGTTCACAGTAACTACCCAAAATAAAACCTGTGTGGGCATAGAGTCCAGAAGAAACACTAACGTAAACATGTGTTTAATTCCAGGCCTTTCTCCTGACTCTAAATTTTATTAACTTCAATGGTGAATATCAATGTTATTGACCTTACCAAGGTTTCTGTGTGTGTGCACACATGTGTGTGCACCCACCCTAGGGAGTTGCTGCCATCTGTCAGTGAAGTATATCTACCATTCTTGCAAAGAACAGCTGTTTGTATCCATTCAGGCTGCTTAGCAGAGTATATGAGAAGAGGCTCTTGGTGAGGCAACAGGAAAGTTCACTTTCTGCATTATGTGTGTCATGGAGTTAGATTTAGGTGGGCTACGGTGTGGAGCCAAAAAAGCTTGGCAAACTGATAGAGCAGGGACCTTCAATTGAACATTAATGATTTCTTTCCTTAAGTTTTGCGCTTGTCTCCTACTACAGCTCAGAAAATAACAATAAAGTCCCTTCTTTTTTTTTACTTGTTTATTTTACATTTTGTATTTTGCAGCAGAGACTCTATCTCGGTCTACATCCCCACAAAAATATCCTTTGGGCATGCAGTAGCAACTTCCAAGTTATATTTTTAGACCTAGACTTTAATTAATTTCTGAACACATAAGGATATCTTTTGAGGAATATCGTACAACTCTCTTGGGTTTCATACAAGCACCTGGAATTCACGAGGCAAATGTGAACTTGTCCCCTACTCTCTAATCCCATTGCTACCAACTTAGTTCAATACCCCACCTTGTTTGACCCAGAATATGGCGATCGAAACTATGACTGGTTCACGGGTGCCTTTGTGCAAATTAGAGCAAGACCCCGTCCTTGCGTTGATAGTGTCCCACCCCCAGTACCTTTGTGAGTAGATCATGGAGTGGATCACGACCTGGACCTGGGCTGAGTTTTAACCCCACTCTACCCTGTGGTGTTAGATACACCTGCTCAAAGCACAACCCGTGAGCTATGACCCTGATAGGCTGTCATGGGCCACCTGTATGTACCCGACTTTCAGATCTTGAAAACAAGCCACCTCCAGTCCTCCCTTCACATTAAAAGGCAAATCTATCGCACCCTTGATAACATCTTCCAAGGACTCTTCATTCCTTTCCAGGTAAAGTGAAACTTTCCTGTGTGGTATTTAGCATCTAATCCTTGTACCAACTTGTACTGTCTCAAAACAGAATTTTTCCTCATTACCTTGGGGGAAGAAGGACTTCCTGGTGATAGGAGATGTCTGAACTTTGGCCAGGATCCCTACTGTGAGAGAAGTGAGTAGTGCGGAGGGAGAAATGTGTAATCTGGTCCTCTGCCCACTTTTAAACCAGGTTGTTGGTTTCTTTGTTTTTGATGTTGAGTAGTGTGAGCTCCTTATATATTTTGGATATTAGCCCCTTCTCGTATATCTCATTTGTGAGCATCTTCTCCCATTCAGTAGGTTGTCTGCTTTTGTTGGTTTCCTTCACTGTGCAGAAACTTTTTAGTACGACATAGTCCCACATGTTTATTTTTGCTTTTTTCCCCCCCATGTAACAAAAAGACATATCGAAAAGAAGGGTCAGTAAGAAGGATGACAGAATAGCCTTCAAAGAGAAGAATCGCCTGAAAGAGACTTGTTATCGTCCTTAAGCAATGTTACTTAAGGAACCCTTCAAGGATTTCATTTCTTAAGGGGGCCAGTTAATTTTTATTCCTCTTAGAGAAGTTGACGTCCCCCCTCCAAGGCCCAGTTCTGTTATAGAAGTCCACAGAGTGAAGCAGACGGAACAGCCTTGGAGTTCAGCCGACCTAAGTTTGAACAGAGGCTCCTCCTCTGATACCTGTGCGACATTAGCAAAGTTGTTAGTCCCTTCTGGCCCTCAGTTTGCTCACCTATAAAATGGGGAAGGTAATAGGATTGTTGTGGGAGCTGAATTAAAATTAGATAATGTGTTTAAAGAATCTGGTACACTTCCTGGCACACTGGAGACTCAATAAATATTTAACTTCTGCTTTAATTAGGGCTCAGTGTTAAAGACAGAAAACTAACTTTATTTAAGAAAAAAAAAAAGAGGAAGGATTTTGCTGGCTCATATTACTAAGCCATGGACTGTCTCCTACCTCTTAACTCGACTTCTCTCTGGCTCTTCCTCATTTTCCCCTCCTGGGCTAGGGGTTGTCATCTGCTGTAGATGCAGTTGGGAAATTTTTGCTGTTAGAGAAGAGCTTCTCTCTCTAATCTCCAAAAGATACTAATTATTGCTTATAGAGGCACATGTCCCTTCTGTTTACCTGTTACCAGGGGTAGGGAGAATAAGGCTTACTATGATTAATCCAGATGGGACCACCAGCCCATCCCTGTGGCCAGAGGTAGGGTTCTGTTAACTGAAGGAGAGAAAAGGTGCTGGGCAGATAGAAGCACTAGGTACATACTACTGTTTTCTTTCCTCTTTGCTGGAAAGTAGAACTATTAGCAAAAATCAGGACTCATTGAAGCAATAGCCCCATGGTCTTATATGGCAACTTGTGGCGTGGGGCAGGAGTGGGGGATATGGGGCTTGACCTGAGACCTTCTCTTAGAGAACAGCCATTGGTAGGTGAAGGGCACCCAGCTGTGATGAACCAACTGAAGAGGCTCATCAAAGCGTAGAATGACAGGTAGCATCCTGTGATCTACTCTCTGCAAACAAGGTCCAAGACAGAGCAGTATGGAGACCTGGCAAATGGGTGAGAACTTGGGGAGTGCTGGAGCGAGCTACAGGCTACACTGGGATGGGACTCAAGAGCCAGAGCTTCTTTCCCAAGGAGCATTCAACAAACAGGGGTTCGTAGGAGGGATAGAAGTGGGATAAGGAAGGGAAGAGAGAGATTACCCATCATGTGAGGAACATTGTGGGAGCTCAGAGGGCAATGCTAGACATGCCTTTGTAAACCAGATTAACAGTTTTAGCAAGTTCATACTCAACCACGCACCCTAAGGTTTAGAGTGGGATGGGTTGGGAGACTGCTTAATGTCTAAGGCTGAACATGCCAAAGGTGTAATAAATGTCAGCTATGGAGAGTCATGCAAATGAGGCAGGAGCAGCCCCACTCTTAGGGTAGACAAAGCCGTCATCTGCGTACTCCCCCTGGGCCCTGGACCCTTGCTGTTTGGCCCTTCACCCGTGAGGCATCTTCCTATTAATGGAAGTCTTCTGTGCTCCCCGCTTTATTCTGGAAGGAATTTTCCCTAATCTCTCATCTAATGCTTAAACTTCAACCTCCTTTATTGTTTTGACCTTGGAGTGTTTGGTTTGCCTGGTTTCGATCTTATAAAGATATTTGCCAACTGAATAAACAATTATAATAGCACAGCCTCTGAATTTGGTGTAGGAGACGCATCTGCAGATTTTTTTTCTTGTTTGGGTAGATAATGACTTGCATTTTGTTCAGAAGGAACTGACTGTTTAACAAATGAGTTGCTGAAGGCGCCTCAGTCAACTCTCAGAACCACAAGTGCTTATTAGTGCACTTAGACAAACTTGAGCATCTGAGCCAGACTCTACATTATAAACCAAAAACAAACTCATAGTTCTTTTTTATTATTCTCTCATTTTCCCTTTATTGTATTTTTAAATTACAAAAATATACATGCTTGTTTTACTAAGAAAAATAGTATAAAATACATAAAGAAACACTAGGTAAATTATCCTGCACTCCTAAACCTTTAATTACCTTCCCCCAAGGTAACTAAACTTAACAAATGCTGTGTTTACACGATCATGTACAGACCTATATACATATATATGGAAATATACATATATGGAATTATGTAATATAGAATTATATTGATGTTAGCAAAAGGATCATACTATATATTATTCTGGAAGGTTTTTTCTCTTAATAGTCTGTCAGATAAAGATCTATTATCCAACTCTGTCTGTCAATGTGAAATGATATTCTTTTCCATAGTTGGAGGGGACATGACTGTCCTTTCATGGGAAGAGACTGTCCCTGTAGAGGGACAATCAGACTGTTTCCAACCTTTTGCCACCATGAAACAGTGCTGCCTTAACTATCCTCATGAGTATATACTTACATAGTATTTCTTTCATTTTGTAGAATAGTTTCTCAAAATTGTTTTACTCATAAGTTACATTTATTTTTAATATGTATAGTGTCAGATTACTTCCCAAAATTGTATTGTAACCCACACTCTAGCCAGCTGTATCTGAGAGAACAGGTTTCCTTTGTCCTGAGCAGCTCTAGATTTTTTCTCCCTTTAAACTTTTAGATACCTGATAGCAAAAATGGTATCTCATTTGTGTTTAATTTGCTTTCTTCTCATACATATTTTTCTTATACATATTAGTATGAGACAGAACCTTTTTTTATGTTTATGAACCATTTACCTTTTTCTTCTCTCAATTGCAAGTTTATTTCTTTTGCCCCTTTTTCAATTGGGTTGTTTGCCTTTTTCTTACTGATTTTTTGGAAAGCTTATGTGTGTTAAGGGTTCATATTTGCTTGTCATAAATACTACAGACCATTTCTGTAGTCCATCACTTATCTGTTGACTTTTATGGTATGTGTATGCACAGTCTTTACATTTTGTAAGTCAAATAGGGAGTCTTCATGGTCGTTGAGCTCTTCAGTGTTCTTAATGGGTGCTCCCCCATTAAGCACAGGGTTATATACGTAGCCTCCTTGATTTTCTTCAAGCAGTTCACTATTTAACTCTTCTACATTTAGCACTTTAATCTATCTGGAACTTAATTATAGCATTTTTTATTCAGGTGTATACAAGTTATGTTAACACCATTTATTAGTCAAAATACTCATTTCCCACTGAGTTTGAAACATCACCCTTGTCATATATTAAATTCCTATACCAGCTTTCTGGACTCTGTGTTCTGCTTTGTGAATCGGTTGCTTATGCTGTTAGTTGGCACCTGTTCATGACACTTGTTTTGTGAAATACTAAATATACTTTGATGACATCTAGAGACATCACAATATAATACTATGGCTTAGAGAAGAATCACATAAAGAAAAAGACATGATATTTGAGAACTAATAGTGTTGGTATATCTGATCTAAAAACTCAACTGATAAAGAAATAAATGCTACCTATAGCTACAAAGCATCTATAGACCATATTTGTATATGAATGGCAAATGTATTATACTTAAGTGGAATTTCTGGTTCATTCACACAAATAAGCTACTTTTGAAATTTTATGAGTGTAACCTAAGCCATTAAGTCTAGTTTTGAAATTTTAATGTGGCCACAGCACTAGGAAGGGTTTATTTTGTATGGAGTTTACACCTCACTAATTTAGAAAAATGCAGGAAAAGTCAACATAAATAAGTGAGACATGGATTAAGGATTTTTTTAAAATAAAAATAAGTTTTCTAACATAAAAACTTGAATCCACCAACAAATACCTGATAACTAGAAGAAACTTGGGTATCTACCTTAATCACCAGTTAAGAGAGATTTCTAATGAAATATAAAAATTTTAATTTTCATTATGAAGTGTTTAATTAAATGAAAGATTATGAAATATTATTCTTAAACAAGTAAAACATTTCTCTTGTATCATTTGGGAACAACGAAGTGTTTTCATTGAGAAAGCAAATGTAAATTTTGGACAGTCTACCATATGTACTAATTAGTTAAGCTTATATTAATGAGATTGTTCTTTGATGTTCTCTGGCTCTGTTCTTTGAATCAACTCATGCTGGTGGTCAACCAGATGACCTTTCAATGCCTAATTCTAGACTTATCTCAGCATATCATTGGAAATGATCCCTGCCCTTTTCATTGAGCAATGGATAGTTAATATTTAACATTTTATTGAGACTTAGTCCAGGTCTACAATCACTCATTTGTAATTCTGAAATCCAAAAAGCTCTGAAAAACTCTAGGATTTTTAAAAATCTTTAACAACAACTCTGACATGATGTTTATGGTCTTTATCCACAATACACATTTTCTTGCACAAATATCTGTGTGTTTTAGTGGGGCTGACCCAGCACCATATCCATTATATGTACCGTATTACCTTTCTCAAATAAAACCAACCCTGACTTGCAAAATATGTCCTTGGCTACAGGGATTTCTGATAAGAAGTTGTAAACCTATATTTGGGAAAGGCCCAATGGAGCTTTTTGTGCCATAATTAATGATGGCATTAATATTAGTTTTGTCATTTATTGAGTATTACTGAATATACAGGCACTGCTTTAGACTGAGAGCTTGAGCCGGTAATTCTTCACAGTAAGACATTTAAAAGACAGAGCTGTGTTGGATATAGCTGATATGCCAACCAGGAACTCCAGCATGTATTCTCACATCTTACATATATTTGTCCACGAGAGTTTTCTCTCCCCCCACCCCCACTGTGTCTCCCCGTTTCATTTCTGTGTGTTGCTGTTCTGTGCAGAAAACAGGTTGTATACAAAGTCATATCTTAGCTTTCTACCTACACATACCTTCTTAAATGCAAAGAGGTGGATGACTTTGCTCTTGGCTCCTTGAGGCACTTCGAATGAAATATCTTTTTATTATCTACTCACAATGTAGTTTGGTCGAAGTCCTTAAACCCCTAACTCCTCTTTATCTCAGTTTCCTCACTTATAAAATGGACTCAAATGCCAGCCTTACCCATTTCACAGGGTGGTCGTGAGCCTCTGATGAGCTAATATATGTAAAGGGCTGTGAAAAGTGAACAGTGGCCTATGACACATAATGCCTCTGCTGTCATCCTTCTAAAAATCTCTTCATGAAGCAAAGTGTCTCAGATTCTAAAATATGACAATCTACATTTCTTAGATGTTCAGAACTCTAAACAGAGGTTACCTAGAGTTGGGTCTCCAAGAGAAGGGAATGACGAAGCCAGGAGGACTCTGAGCATGCCCTGAAAAGCAGTCCTCAGCTCCCATGGATTTTTAGGCCAAAGTTGTCACTCAGGACCCTGCCATCTTCAGAGAATGTCAGCGAGCTTGCAGACTCGCAGTGGTTAAATCAATAGTTAATGATGTTCGTCGTGTAATTTGAGCCTCTAGTTTGTTTATGCTAGACCAACTTTATCCATACTCCAAACAAATTATCTCTTATAATTACCAGCCCGAAGATAAATCTCTAAATGTTTTTCTGATGATAGTGCTGTGGTTGGCAGGTGTTAAAAGTGCCTCCCAGGGACAAAGATTGAAGACGAGCTTGTTCCTACAAATCCTTCAGGCAAGGATGTTGGGCTTTCTATCCTGCCATGTGCAAAGGAGCCTTGTATGGTGCCCCGTTAATGAAATCTAATAGGCAAAGGTCGTATATCTTTACAAAGAAAAATGCAAAGCTGGTATGTGATAAATGGGCTCCATGGGGCTCAGTGGACGAGATTTGGTGAGAAAACCCATGTTTAAACAGTTGGCTTGGTTTCTCTATAATGTTTATGTCTTAAATATCTCATCATAGTGATTCTCCTCACCTGGTACAATGATGAAAATAAATACAGAAATAAGAAATCTATGTGTCTTTAGGCTTGGAACCAAAGTGACTGGTCATCCAAATTAATGTTGAACATTAACCACCAACACAAAGAATTTGCATTGGAGAAAAGCTGTTGATCTTTAAAGAAATCCTTTTTATAAATTACCTAATATTAATGTGCTTTTTAAGTCTCACAAAGGAAGAAATCTTAGCATCTTCATGCTTTGATTAGTACTATCAGAATGCTAAAAAATGCATATAAATGTGCAACGTTTTACCCAAAATTTTGCACTGCTTAGAAATAGACTGAAAATCAATATGCTTTGAGCTAAAATGCAAAAATAAGTTAAATCCAGAATTATAAAGAGTTAAATAAATCAGATATTATTGAATCGAATCACTGCTGGTTTTAGGAGAAGTTACCAGTTCATTTGCTGTAGTAGTACTGCTGAGCTAAGAGACAGTTCAATAAATCAACTCAAGCTTGATGGATTCTTCAATTCATTGAAATGAGTGCGTGGAAGAGAAAAGAAATCTCTTAGTATTCCCTCTTTGACAAAAGGGTATGCAAAGAGCCTGAATGGATGAATGGTTGATTAATTTTGCTAGAAATTTTCTTGACAGCAGGAAATGTGTTTTTGCATTACTCTGTTTGCCTGGGATTTATTTGGTAGAATATGAATTATTGCATGTAAATTTGTACCTGAGGCTATGTTGCTAAAATAGATAGCTCCTGGTGAGGTTTCTGACTATGGGACCTGTAATATTTTTGTATGGTCTCGCAGCCTACACCCTTACAGGTTGCCCTGCAGCAGTTTATATAGATGTCTGCTCTCCCTGATGTCAGTAGCAAAGTCAGGCACTGCCCATGATTCAATATTGAGCTTGATTTAAGTAATCATCTGCGCCCCTTTCAAGGAAGGCTGGGGCTGGAGGCAACCAACTGCCAAAGCTTGGTAATTCCTAGACTCATCAACCTGGCAGTTTACTTACAGATTCTTACCTTTAAATAAGGAAGAGAAGGCACAAGGTATGCCCTTGTGCTTCTATTTACAGTAAGCCTACAAATTAGCGGTGTCTTAGTTTTATCTCAAGAAAGGATACAGCCACACATGAAAAGACCCGGACTGCTGTTGACAACAGCTAAACTCTGTGAGAATAGAAATGGGAACAGTCTCTCCACTTACTACGTCACACCTTTCACTAACGCACAATGCTGCACCACACAGGCGACATTTCTGGGGTCATTAATGAGGGTAGGAAGGCTTATAGTGCTCAGAACCTCTACTGGGGAACTAGGTGATGCTCTAATTGCCTATACGGGGTGGACAAAAGTAGGTTTACAGTTGTTCGAATGGAAATTAATACAATAGTTAACAAATAATAATATAAGAATGCGCTTTTTTCATGTGCTCACTATTGTAAACCTCCTTTCACCCACCCTCCATTTAGACCTTCTCTGCTGCTGTATTCAGATGCTGGAATACTGGCAAGTATAAGAATGAAGCCACTCATAAATTAGTTAGCAACTTCCTGCTTGTTTTGTTGTCCTTTGAAGGGTTAACACCAGAACTTCCCTTTCTTTTAGGCACCAGACCAGAAATTATCTATACCACAAGCCACATCATCTAACATTTTGCCTAATTTTGTTTGCAGTATGTATATGTTTTATTCACAGGCCAACACCAAACCTCCTGAATGCCTTCCACCATGGTGCTTATATTATCAACATTTCTGAAAAGCAATGTATAGAGAAATTCCCTCTTAAAAGTTTTCAAATACCCACAAATATTCTACTAAACCATTAGCCCGAAAAGTGATGTCATCAACTATTCTATTTATGACATTTTTCTCCTTAGATCATAATATGAGAATGATAAGTGGTTAAAGATACACAATGTTAAGTTAAATAAGTTCCTTTCATGTTCCTATCAGGTCTTGCACTTAGCCGCCAGTGAGGACAGATGTGATACACAATTGTATGAGAGTAAAGCTCTGAAAACTTGGGTCCCCACTTCTGCTCCACTGTCAAATAACTGTGTGTGACATCGGGAATATTCCTGAAGCTTCTCGATCCTTAACTTTCTCAGCTATTAAATGGATACCACTATTTTTTTATCTTACTACCAGCTAGAAAATGGTAAACATCAATTAAAGTTACTTTGATCATATATAGAAAAGCCAACATTGCTCTATAGACATAAATTTTTATCTTCTCTTCAAGTGTCAGAACACTTTTCAGTTTATTCTCACAGGTAGGCTTTTGTTCAATGATAGCATCCCAGGCCGATACAGCCCAACAAGGGACCCTAAAGTCTCCCACGGTCAGCCTTCCAGTTACTTCTGCTGTTTCCCTGTCCTTGGCTTCTAGGAATCCAGTTGGTAGCCTCCCCCAATTCCTTTGGTGTCTCACTGACTTAATTTTCAGCCATTATGAAGCTATCCACCAGCTACAAGTAATGAGGAAAAAAACTAACTTCTTCAATAAAAGGAGGGACTCTGTTTGTAATATGTAAAAAGTGATGATTTAGAGGAAAAGATTTTTTCTTGAAGCAGTCCCTGCTTCTGCAAATGTCCACTGATGTTTTTATAATCACTTAGTAGGTTTTTGTAAGTTGTAGATTTGTCTCTCTATTCATTATTTCTTGGGTTGCAAGTGACAGAAATGCCACTCAGATTTGCTTATGGAAAATAGGGGACTAATTGCTCTAGTAACTAATAACCCCAGGTAGAACTGGCTTCTGATATTCCTGGACTCCAAATCAAATTGTATCATCCATGTTTGTCTCTTCTCTACGCCTCTTGCCTCTATGTTTCTCAGAATTCACTGCACTCTCAGGTAGCTCTCTCCATGATTCCCCAAGATGGCCATGACAGCTCCAAACTTAGATCGCAGGATCTCAGAGGAAGAGAGCTTCACAAAACTCCTGTGAAGGCTCTGACTGACTATGTCAGGTCACATTTTATTTCTGAATCCATTAAGTAGCCAAGTGGGTGGGAGAGAGTTTGTCTGGCCTGAGTCACCTACCATACCTAGCTCAGTTTGGGGGTAAGGACAGCACCCCATCAACCACATGAAGTGAGGGTGACTCTTTCCAAAGGAAGGAATGTGGATGGACAACAGTGCATATGTCTGTGACAAACTATACTCTTCCATTTATTATAAACTGAGGACTGATTTTAATATTCTAAGCATTGTGCTAGAGTTTTAGATGAACTACCTCCTCTTACCTTCTCAACAAACTAAGTAGGCATTATTGTTATGCTCATGTTAGATGCAGAAATCAAGACTTAGAGACTAAATAACTTACCCAAAGTTGTGACTATAAATGACATAGCTGAGAATCAAAGCAAATCTACCCCATGTCAGAGCCGGGGGTCTTTGTTGCTTTACTGTATTACCATCTTTTCACTTATAGGTGCAATCATTTAAAAATGTAAACATTTTTGTACCTTTACTACCTTCTCCTCTGTTCCTGATGGGCCCTAGCTTCTGAACACCCTTTAATCTTAGAATTATTAATTTGTGAATATCAGAACTTGAGGGAACCTTACGAACACCTACCCCAACCCCCTCATTTTAATGTAAGGAAAGGAGATCACGTGGAAACGGAAAATCAACATTTTTGGAACCCAGGCCAGACTTGCCATTTCATTCGATGGTACTTAACCTGACTCCCCCCATCTAGAAGAACTTCCGTGCATACTTTTCTTTAATAATCAAACTAGCTTTCAGATACCAGATTGCTTCACTCATTAACATTATCTGTCCTGCAGAAAGAGAAAACCTAAAGTTTTAGACACGAACCACTCTAAGGGGAAAAAAAATGACTTTATGGATCACAAAATTAATAACAACGAAAACCTTAAAAGACTAAAATGACACTCATTATAGCTTAAGGGTGATGAGTAAGAAGCCTGTGGAGTTAGTTGTATGACCTCTGATATTGTGAGGAGTTAATAGGATTGTCCTGAAACGTTTGAGGTGAGGATTTCAGTCACCTGCGGCGTCACCTCACCCGCTAGGCTCTTTAAAAATCTAAAGAAGGATCCACGGTTTTATGATGATTCCAGAGAAATGGCAGAATCGAGGAACAAAGCTAGAGGTTTCTAGTTTGGAACAGGCACTTCTGCTCAGCAATATCATTTTTGTCCTTAAATACGTTGCTCTCTGGTTTTCGGATGTTGAGGCAGGGTGAGGGGAGGTTGCGCCCAGCCACACAGGGGGCGAAAAGCTTGCTTGGCGTCCTCTCCCGAGGACTTCTTTCTGTGGCTCACTCAGTCATGTAGAAGAGTGCCCTCCCTCAGCAGGTAGAAAAATGACTCTACTGTTATTTTCCCAGAGAGTCAGCTACCCAGCCAGTTTGACAAATTTTTTTAAATGGCAGAAATGGAGGAAGGAAGCAGAAGTCCAAATCTACCTTGAGAAGTCTTTTTGCAGCCCTATCTTCCCCTCGACAGGTGGAAGGCTTAGGGAGAGTATAGAAAGCTGCCCTGAAACCTTGTCTCACTTCTCAGCAGGAGGGTCAGCATTTAAATGTTGAAGTGTCTGTGGCGGGTAGTTGATATGCTGTCATCTATCTGCCCTGAAATGTTAAGCAGTCTCTTTTATCTGGACTTTAAGGAATGCTGGTGATGTTCAGTTGTGTTCATTGAACAGCATATTCATTTGGATACATTTGGCACCTTGATAAGAAGATTCCTCTGAGGGCACAGAAGCCAGGATGGCTGTGGCCTCTGCTCACCAACTAGTTAGACACAGGGATCACCAGGAGTTAGAAAGCACTGTCCTAGAGCACACGCTGCGGGTGGAGGCAGGGACGGAGCTCAGAGAAACTGGAGCTTAAAGGGTGTACTCCATGACAAGGAGGAAGCCCAGAGAGAGGGGAACAGGAATCGGGAGGAGAGCTGGTGGAGGGGCAGTATTTTCTCAGCAAAGACAACCTCGGTGTACTCCAGATTTTCCATATTTGATGCAGAAAATGCATCTCTGAATTACGAATGCTGTTCATCCACTGAGTGTCTCAACTTGCAGATGTATGTGTGGCATTTCTCTCCGGATATTTCTGTTCGGTAGTTAGCGGTGGGGATGAGATATCAGTGTGTTCAGCAAGACTCTTTGAATAGGAGGAAATTTCTTTTTGTCCAATTTTTAGCCACTTGGTAGGCATACTGGCATTATTGATGTTATTTTAGTCTGAGAGTGAAAACAGTTGGGAATAATGGGGAAAGCAGGGAAATTAATAAAGACAGACGCACATGTGGAGGCTTTGTAAACCAGGAGCCTTGGTCCACGGACACTGGGGGCCCACTTCTCCCTCTTTCAGTCCCATGTCAGGAGGGGCTGTCTGGCAGGACATGCCAGACGCCAGGAGTAAGAAAGAAAGACGCTCCTTGGGCCTCACTAATGGACTTCTCAAACCCTAGGAAAAAAACAGACACAAATCACACAGCCCAAGTATACACATTCTTAAGTTAGCTGGGCTTGCTAACGAGAGACTATGGAGAACTGGGTTGCTTGTCTTTGCAACTGTATAAGAAAGAAGAAAGCTTTCGCAATGACCCAATTCTAACGTTAGGGTGAATGCAAGGCAACAAAAATAGAATAATTTAAAACTCGTATCAACAATCAAGCCAAATATGTGTGTGCAGGGAATCTTAGAGGTTCTAGAACAGGATTGACAAAGAGAAGCTTTCAGCCTCAGGCCACCTTTTTCCTCAGAGAATGTGTCTAAGCACAATTTTCTGTGACAGGAATGTGTATATCAGGGCCCTGGAGAAGTCTCGCTGCTCGCTGCTAGTGAGAGTGGCAGGGGTGCCTGGGCACAGCCGTGCCTTCAAGATACTGTGGGTTCAGTTCCGGACCAACACAATTAAGCAAATATCACAATAAAGTCAGTCATAATCTTTTTGCTGGCTGAGGTCTTGCCTTCAATTTGCAAAAAAAATCTGTGAGTATAATAGAGCAAGACATGCCTGTATGAAGGGTTGACTTCTTTTCTACAAGTAAAGGAGATTTGCTTTGGTGACTAATAAAATGTAGTTGCAAAACCGCTGTTTCATCGCCATAGTCTCAGTTTGAAACCATTTCCTCTATTATACTAGGATCCTGCACTCTTCTTGGATAAGTCCTATATTCTCTGGATTTCTCATTTTTCAAAAGAGAGAGAGAGATGTTCAGACTATTCAACATTTACATCCGGATTCACTGTTAGTATGTTTCCAGAAGCCCCCCAGGTGAATCTGATGCAGCCGAAGTTTGTGGCCCAGTGGTTTAATGTGACCGCCCGGGAGAAGCAGAACCTGAAGAAGAACTGGAGAACGCGCTTCTCCAATTGATCTGGACCGTTACACTGTCTGGCTAATTTGTCCGGCACTTTCTCTAAACCTGATAGTTCCTTCAATCAGAACTTACAGCGCTTACGTAATCAAAACAAGGGGCTGCAACAAAAGAATCTTAAATAGAAAATACTTTTTCCAGTATACCTAGGACAAAAAGATCATCTCTAAACTGTACCTCAGGATGGACACTTTCTAATGATCTAATTGGCAGATAAATGTACTGTTAACGTCGTTGCAGCAGCTGCTATCACAGGGAGCTACTGTGACTCTGTCAGCCATCCTGGACCAAGTGTTTTAAAGATGATCTCATTTTATAAAATGAGTAATTATGATCAAGTAACTTGCCTAAAGGTGCAGAGATAACAGGGTAGGGGGATAGGATTTGAATCCTGGGATGTCATATTTCAAACTCATGCTTTTAATTACTTCATTTTATTATTCATTCATCTGGAGGGAGTTATAACTACTTAAAAAAATTAAGACACGGACATATATTTTTGGAATTTCATTTTCACCAGTGACTATTTAAGTTCACTCAGTGATTAGTGCATGGAAACAAGAATCACTGATGCAGAAACTGTGTCCACACAGCAGGAATTGAAAATATTTTTATATCAATTTCAGCACTGTTCTCCACCTTAGCTGTACGTTAGAATAATAGCTGCAGCTCTCTGAAAAATATATGATGCTCAGGCCCCATCCTTAAGCCAGTTCAATGGAAATCACATGGGGTGGGGTCAGAGTATTAGTGTGTGTGTGTGTGTGTGTGTGTGTGTAAAATATAGTATTAAATATATATATAATAAATTAAAAATATACTAATTTAACATTGACTTGGGTTATTCTAAGGTACAGCCAGGGTTGAGAACTGGTGATATAGACATACTGGTTTGGATACTTAAGGCCCAGAAATGGATTTTTGATGAATTTTTCCATGTGGTCTGTTATCAGTCAAGGATGCTAACCGTTCATTGAACATTTGCAGGGCCCCAGGCATGTTGCATTGCCCTCGAGTGTTTCTGCCATATTTTAGGGTTACTATAACGGAATAAAAGTAAGTTTGCATGTCATTTTCAGGAATGCTAAATATAAAGTTTGGTGTTTTAAAATGCCCTGTTTACTTACAACTGACCTGGATTGATACAATTTTCCCAGACTAACAAAGCTCTGGAAAATACCTAGGAAAACCTCATTTTCCTAAAACAGGAAGTAGGTATTTTAGTAAAATCCTACCTCTTTCTTTTAAATAATTCTACTTTTACCTTTGTGTAAGAGACTAAAAATGCTGTTACTTTATAAGCATACCACTATAAACTAAAAGACAATTGATGGAAATTTTAAGTATTTTACCAGCTTAGAAAATGGAAATATTTGACCAGTTAGTACTAAGTAATCATGTAGATGTTCCCCATTTATGATTTTTTTTTTAGTTTTCCTCTCTCTTAAACCAGACAGATTTATGTTGTCTTGCTTTATGTCATATTGTTTCTAAAAAAGTTGAATGTGATATGAATTATATTTTAGGTTTGCAAGCCTCTCCTACTATTATTCTCTAAAGTGGTGTTTCTTAATTAGGGCTTCTTTGTCCCTCAGAATACATTTGACAATGTCTGGAGACATATTTGATTTTCACAACTAGGGGAAAGAGTTGTGAATCTAGTGGGTAGAGACCAGAGATGCTGCTAAGCATCCTACAATGCACAGAATAGACCCGCAATAAAGAATTACCCAGCGCAAAAATGTCAATAGTGTCAAGGTTGAGAAACCATGTTCTGAAGTTATTTCTTTTTATCTGTTATGAATTCCAACTTTTTCCTGTATTTCACTTGCTTAATGCTTTTTTATAAATAACTCTTTTAAAAAAAAAAGATTTTATGTATTTTATTTTTAGACAAAGGGGAAGGGAGGGAGAAAGAGAGGGAGAGAAACATCAATGTGTGTTTACCTCTCTCGTGCCCCCTACTGGGGACCTGGCCTGAAACACAGGCATGTGTCCTGACTGGGGAATCGAACCAGCGACCCTTTGGTTTGGAGGCCAACACCAATCCACTGAGCTACACCAGCCTGGGCCTTATAAATAACTCTTGTATAAAATGATTATATAAATCATTTATAAATCATTTTATAAATCATTATAAATCATTTATAAATTTTTATAAATCATTATATAAATCATTTTATATAAAATGTATATATAAATATACATTTATATATACAACTCCTGTTCTAGCAGAGCTAGCTCAAATTCTCTCGTTCGTAAGAAGTGCCTGTAGATTATTTCTCATTTGTATTTAAAGCATTCGAATGCCTTATATGTATGGTGCAAATAGCTATGGAAGTTTGACATTTGTGGTGGAGATGTGGGCATCTGAAGCCTTCCCGGACCAGAAAGAGAATCCCACACATTGACCTGAAAGAATAACAAATTAAGCAGGCTTGGCCTTTTCATCCTGGCTTGATTAGATGACACTATATATTTTTGATTGATTCAGCATAATTTTCATTTTATAAGCTTAACAGTTTTATAGATTTGTCATTCCTCTTTTTAATATCCTTCTTAATTGTGTGCAAATTGCCATTCAAATGAAAGTTAACCAAATTACTTCCCTGAGGTTATCTTTCCAAGCATCATGACTCTTCCTGTGACTGGGCTTTGTTGGCTGGGAATGAAATGGGAATTTAGGAAATTATATGATGTGTGTGTGTAGGAGGTGATAGAGTGTGGGTGTGTGTGTGTGTGTGCTTGTGCATGTGTGTGTGCACGTTAGTCTTTTGGGCTTGATATCGAGGGTACACACCTGTGGGGAGATCTACACAGCACTGCTCTTCCAGGAAATGACTCTTACCCATCACTCTCATTATAACACGTGCTATGTCTATATTTTGTGGTCTTTCCAATCTACCTCCATTGTTTGGTACAGAATTCCTTCTCCAGGGTTTTCAAACTCAAGACCAAGAGGGAGTGGGCCGTGACTAAAGTGGAAAGGTCCGCACCGGGACTGCAGCCACCCACGTTTTCTACCACATGGACAGCACTAGCTGGCTGCAGCAGAGATCAGTGAGGGCGGGAAAGAGGGTGGAGAAGCCGAGTGGCCAGCACAACCCTGGTGACCCCTGCCTTCCTCCCAGCTTGTCCCCCAGTTCTTCCTTGCTTCTTCAAGAGTGCTTCCCAGATCCTTCTGACTTTTCTTTCTCTTAAACCAGTTTGAGTTAATGTTCCTGTGACTTGCAACCAAGAGAGTCATGACAGTGTCCTTACCTGAAAATGCATTCCTTCGTCTCCCCCCACACAGACTTCTTCAAATAAAAATAAAACCACAAACCCCAGAGTGTATCTGTTTTCTGGAGGGGGTTTCTGGTAATTAGCTTAGATTGCAACAAATGGCACACACAGACTGTTGGCTCTGCGTGTGAGCTCTAAGATTGGTGTTTACCCTATTATATTCCAATTTAAGAATGTCATAAAGTTTATCAGTGAGCACATGGAAACAAGCAAGAACACATACATGAGTGTGAGAGGTGTGTGCCTTGATATATAGATTTTTTTAGGCTTTACAAAAATTACTTCCATTGGGTCGATAGCAAAGGGGACATGATCATAGGCCCCTCTTAAACATGGTGATGGTTGGATATTTTTAGCAAATGAGTTGTCAGCAGAAAGGCTTCATTAGACCCATCAGGATATCTGCCCATGAAGAACGAATCCCAAACTGTACTGGCAGTTTCCTTGAGCCAAAATGATGAAGCACCTCTGACAAGAGCCATATTGTGCTCCCCATGTGAGAAGCGTGAGGAACAAAAGAGACAGTGTGATCTTCATTTGGTCAGGTTAATATTGACACAGCTTAGAAAAATCAGAAGTATGTGTATGCACACGGGCAGCAAGCACGCTGGAGACTTGACTGGAGGTTTTCATAAATCAGAAAGGGTACCCAGAGAGGAAGGAAGGTCTCCTGCTTTCTTGAAATGTTGTTCAAACCAGATGATTTATTTTTACAAAGGAAAATAAATAAAGCCCTCAGTCTTCAAGCTCGTGGCTCAAAACAAACCAAAAGGGATTTTTAAAAACATCTATACACAATTATGGAAGTAATTTATTATTATTATTCTATAGCTTGAGTGTTGCCCAGATTCTACCACTTCAAAAATAAAGCATGCCTAATGAGAGGGTTTTCCGTTATGCGTGGGTCCGGAGTTACTCATTCCCATATAAGAATCCGTATAAACACACAAAAACAAAAAAGGGGCTCTTATGTAGAACAACGGTCTGGACTTTTTCTCACTCAGTCCTTAAACCCATACTGTATGGAAAAGTTTGGATGGTTATGGGTCTGACCTTAGATTAGTCTGAGCTACTTAATGAGCTGATGACTTATTTGTCCTTAATTGGTTGTATATCTCCCCACGTGCAAACATTCAACCTACTATTAGCTAGTTCTGAGAGTCTACGGAGACCACTCTTGTATGAAGTACAGTACATATAAGCATCTTTTCCAGGGCAGCTCTCTGTTGGTGTAACATTGGTGCTCTATGATGGAGATAGTGAGGAGGAGGCAGGACTTCAACATACTTAATTCCAGGCTGATCTGAAAGCAGCCCACTTCATTTCAAGAAGTCCTTAACTCAAGCCTGTACTTGCAGATAAATTATCTCCCAATACACTTTTCCTCTGTGCCTCTGTCTCTTCATTAATAATACGGTTACAGGAGGTAATAGATATTTGTCCCATGATATGACAACTGTGATGTTCAGATTTCAATGAACATGTGCTCTCCCCTTCTACCCTTGAGTTTCAGAACCCAGACGATAACCTTACAAAGGCGCTTTCCTAAAAGACTCTTGTTTCTCCTCTAATACTTATGACATGCTTGACCTACATCAAAGCATCTGCAGATTGATACTTGATTTTGTCTTTGATAGCTGTTCCTTTACAAGAAGACTTTGCTTGAAACCACGGTGATACTGTAGGTTTTTTTTTATTAAAAGGCCCACTCTCTCAGGGTAATCAATGACCTCTTCTGTCTCCCTAACTGGTTCCTACAATTCTAATTCCTGGTTTTCTTGGGGCTTTTGAACAGAAAGAAAGTAATGTTGGAAGTATTCTTAGATGATGAGATTTTTATATACTGAATGACAAAGTGGGGCTCTTCCATTGTGTGTGTCTAAGTTATTAGAGCACGAAAACTACAGTACACGAGAATAGCCCTGGAGAACCAGTAATTATGCCAGTTCGCCTGCTTTTGTTTTCCATGTGTAAATCCACGTTCAGCCTTTTAAAAGTGCATATTGCTGCAAGACTATCACAGCATTTTTTATAGCAGATCCTTTGGGCAAGTTTTCAGTTTTAGATTTGCACAGATATAAGTTAATGGTCCGCCTACGTTTATATTTTATAGAGTAGATGAAAAAGTCGAAATTGATCATAAAGCACGATAATACTGGATCATCAAAAACTTTAAGCAGCACATTATTACTAGCATGTGTTAAAATCAAGGCTGTGGCTTGCTCGTGTATAATGACAAGGGAGAATCGATACTAAACAAAAGTAAATGAAGTAGCAAATAACTGTTTCTATTAAATTAAAAATGAAATTAGTCATATCTTTGGTGATGAAAATTTTCCCACTCAAGAGTAACATGGACGTTAGAACATGGGCCCTGAAGTCGAACTAACCTGGGTTCGAGTCCTGTTTTCCGCACGTACGAACCGTATGAGATCAGTAGCCTCCCAAAGCCTTCGTTTTCTCAGTGCAAAACAAAGATGACCCCATCAGGTCATCCTGAAGTTCAAATGAGATGATTAATGAAGAAGCAGGGCTTTATTAAATTATCTTAGGCAATGTTCTATTAGTTTAAATGAGAATTATATTGATATATATATATGTTACATTATTTATATATTGTAATAGCTTTAATTCTAACAAAACCTCTTCACAAAAGGGCTTTTTATTTAGCTATAAAGAATGAGAACATATAGTATCTGACTGTATTTTCAAAATATGATATGTAATATAGTTTTAATAGACTCAGTGGAGTTTGTACTACCAAAATGCCTTGACTAGCTTATAAAAATAAGAACAATAGAGTTTTTTTTAATGACATCTGGTAAAAAAAAATGGGGAATATCTTTGCTTACCAATTAAAGGGTGTACAAAAAAGCCAGAATAAATAAAATCTCTTAATTTATGCATTTTGTGTTCCCATAAATCATTTTCCTGTCAAAATTATCAGACTTTATTATTGCTGAATGTTTTAAACATCATAATGAAATTTTGGTAGCATAAATCATAAAGCTTTCAGTTAGAACATTTGCGTACATAGCTCAGCACTTTTCTTATATCTTGATTAAAATATAGTCTTCAGTCTAGAAAAAAATCCATGCAGAGTATAAATGTCAAACTATCTTCTTAAATTTCAGTAACTCAGCAGTTCATGGTGGCCACCGTGCTTACAAGGTAGTTATGGATTGTCAAACTGCGCTTCTAAGACTCACTATACTCAGAAAGGAAGCTGTATGAGCTTTTGTTTTAGTCTTGGTAATGATTTTTATATGCAAGCATCCTACCTGCAAAGAGAAAAACATTATAAACCTGGGAATAGCTTGTCCATGGCATCAGAAAATAATTTGTTTCATTTAGTAAAAGGCTTAGTCAATATATTTCACTTGTAGTTTGTAAGAGAAGCAACTGTTTTTTGGATTATGCAGGTGGCCCAGAAATGCTGGACCTGAATGGAAAGTATTAGCATCATGAGTAAAATCCACTGAAGATCACGTGACACTAGGAGGTGAAATGATGGAAATGATGAAAAAAGCTCTATCCATGTGATTTAGCCGAAGGAAAAATCGCTACACATTTTTCAATGCTATAAAATTTGTTATGTGTGTAGTGAAAAATGGAAGCTCATTCACTGAGTGTAACTTGGAATTAAGGATAAAAAATCCATGAATGAAATAAACACTGCCTTACCCAGAGTTTCTTTATCCTACATCATTTTTTAAATGAGTTGGCTTCATATTTAACTTTGTGTAACTTCCTCTATCCTCTTACATCTAGCAGTTTTACATGTGATCACTTAAATGACTTAAAAATGTGCGTGATTATTATTTGAAAGTTCACATATATTATCAAGGATACAAGGTAAGAAATTGTAATATGAAAAAAGTTTCCATACCAATAAATTGTAAAATACGTTCTATAAATCAGATTAATCCCGTGAATCCTCAGAATGATCTTTGGATAGTTTAAGAATTAGGAAAGACGCCTAATGTTTATTGTCTGAATTGTCTTTTATGTTCTACAGCTATTTTTCTATTACATGTTTACTTTTTCTGTTTGATGTATAAAATTATATCTTGATATCTAAAATTATATAATCTCGAGGACATTAACCTTTCTCCTCCCATTTAAAAAAGAACAGCAGTCAGACAGGGAAAGACAAATACCACACAATCTCACTTGTATGCGGAATCTAAAAAACTAAATAAATGAACAAACGAAACAGAACGGACTCATAGATACAGAGAACAGACTGACGGTTGCCAGAGGGGATGGGGAGTTGGGATCTGGGCGAAAAGGTCAAGGTATAAAGAAGTACACATTGGCAGTTACAAAACAGTCACAGGGATGTAAAGTTCAGCATAGGGAATACAGTCAATAATATTGTAATAACTATGCATGGCACCAGGCAGTTACTAGATTTACCAGGGGATCACTTCATAAGATATGTAAATGTCTAACCACTATGCTGTACACCTGAAACTAATATAGTATTGAATGTCAACTGTAATTGAAAAAAATAAAAATTAAAATAGAAATAATAATAATAATTACATTGAGAAACTTTTGAGCTGATTTTAAGCAGAAGAGTGTCATGATTCTATTTACATTTTAAAAATGGTGCTGTGTGGAGAACTGATCTTTGGGAGACAAGAGCAGCTGCAGGGAGACCTGTTGGGGATCTGCCACCAAACTCCAGGCAAGAGATAAAGGGGACTGTGTCTTTGACAGTAACAGAGATGGAGAAAAGTGGGAGAAATGTTTGGACTTGAGCTATGTTTCAGAAATAAAGTGAACAGGATGTGCTGATGAATGAGGAATGAGGAAAGAATTAAGAATAATTCCTAGATTTTTTTTTAAAGATTTTATTTATTTTATTTGTTTTGACAGAAAGGAAGGGAGAGAGAAAGAGAGGGAGAGAAACATCAATGTGTGGTTATCTCTCACACACCCCCTACTGGGGACCTGGCCTGCAACCCAAGTATGTGCCCTGACTGGGGAGTGGAACCTGTGACCCTTTGGTTTGCAGGCCGACACTCAATCCACTGAGCTACAACAGCCAGGGCTAATTCCTACATATTTGGTTTGAGGAACTGAATAGATAGATGGTGGTGCCATGTAATGGCATGTAGGAAACTGGGGCAGAGGTAGGTTATGTTTTATTTGAAATGCTTATTAGACATTTGCATGGAAACATCATGTGGAGAGACAAGGTTAGAGTTCAAGTGAATGTAGATTTGGTTGTCACTGGCAATTGGATGGTTTGAATGCCATATAGTCAGGGGAGATCACCTGGGAGAATGTGTATATAAAGAAGAGAAAAAGGTTTTGGAAACAAAGTCTGAGGCAGTGAGCATTTAGAAGCTGACTAACAAACATTTCCAGGTTCCTCTAGAGAAATCAGAGAAGGTGACTGAGGAATAGCTAAGGAGAGGGGAGAAAAACAAGGAGAATGTGATATCATGAAAGTGAAGAAATTAAGAGTTTGTTTCAAGAAGGAGGGAGGGTCAACTTTGTGGAATTTTTGGAGAAGTCAAATAGAGTAAGAATAGGAGAGTGACTTTTGGATTTGGCAACCGAGAAGTGACTGGTACTTTTGAGAACAACAGTTTGAATAAAATGATGGGGACAGAAACCTAATGAGAGGGATTCAGGAAACAGTGGGAATTAGAATATACAGGGGCAGGCAAAAGTAGGTTAATAACAGCAATAATAAATAATATGATAACTAATAAATAAGTAATAATTCAAGAATAAACTGTTTTGCATACTCACAAAACTGTTTTGCAACTGTAAACCTACTTTTGCTCACCCTGTATGAGCAATGTGAAAAGAGTGGGTTTTTTCTCTCGTAAGGAACATTTGCATTTAAGTACTCAAATGTTCGCAAGACATTATTTAGATCACTTTTATTTCATGTAACGCACTAAAGTTATCGGCATGTAGCGTAAGGACTAAATTTTTCAGAGCAATGGAATGAGAACTAAATAGGAGAGAATGGAAATTTCCACTGCATTTGTCCACACGCTATCAACTATAAATACAATAAATCTATTGGACACTATCACTATCACTATCTCAGTTATTGCATTGGTGAAAGTAGAGCCATGAAACTTCCATTTCTTGCTCTTTATCATCATGATCATCAACCTCTTTTTAGGGCCCTTGAGATCTACCCCTTAGCTTTTGGTCAGGAAACAGCAAAACCTTTTTCTCCCCACATTCCCAGACCTTTCTACTCATTCCAAAACTGAACCACTAAAGCAAAAGGAATTATGGCCTCTAAAATGTTTAATGATCAAATCATTGGACCTGGGAGTGACAAAGGATTGCGACAGGGAGCAATTCCCATTCTCCCCAGCTGGGAACAGTCTGAGTGTCTGCCGGTCAGTTCCCAGCTGTCATAATTGGTAAAGGAGCTTCCTAAATCCCATGAAGCAATCTCAGGCTGGGGTCATATTTCAAATGTGGAAGGTTGTGGGGGGGGGCGGGCAGGGGTGGTAAATTAAGGTAGGACCCCTTTATTTTCTAAACCTTTGGTAAAATCGAGTGGGAGATATATATGTATACGTATATAATTTTAATTTAAGGTGGGGGAAGCATTTTGGAAACATTGGAGCAGGTTAACAAATAGTATTTGTATACATGCAACTAAAACAGTAATTTATCAGGTAGAAGGCAAATGGAGGGAGTAAAACGCCAACCTGTATCTACAGTTGGGTTGCACTGATGATGAAGTGCTGTTTATTCAGGGCCAGCCCAGCTTGTCAGCAGCATAAGAGCCACGGCAGCACATGACTCCCTGCGTAGCTAGAAGACAATAATAAATTATCGCCTATGCAAACAGCACTGGCGTAAAAGCAGAGCTAACAGCCTCTGCCTCCAGATTCCTGAAGATTCTCACTCATTCCCTTGTTCGATTGCGTTTTAAACATGAAACTCACGGCATTGACCTAGACCCAGGGAGAGCTTGTTGGGACAATTTTATTAGAATAGGTAGGACATAGTTTTTCACAATCTCTGTTTTGGCATTATTGTCAAACTTAAGTATTTTGTTGTTTTAACATGCCTAAGTGGGCCACATAAATCTTTGTTTTATCAACACTTCATCTGATCCTATGGAGTTTGGGGCCACCCAGAGGAAAACTGGGAGGGGAGGGTGTTACTCAAAGGTGTGTGAGCCCAAGAATCCCTTGGGGGATGTAATGAAATACAGATTCTTGACCCAATCCTTGACCTGCTAAATGAGAACCTCTAGCAAAGCAGCCCAGAAATACACACTCCAGGGTGGTTTTTATGATGGGGAGAGTGTGAGGAACAAGGAACTGAGGGTGTGAGTCAGGAAGTCCCTTGAGGGCATTCAAGTCCCAAAGGACTGCTTCGCAGGAAAATACACCGGTTAACAAACAGCTCCCCAGAGCAGTGCTTTTCAGATCTCCACGTGCATTCAAATCCCCTGGGACACGTGGAAAATGCAGATTCTGCTTCAGTAGCTCTGGGGCATGGCCTGAGACTCTGCCACTGGACTTAAGTCCAGCAAAATCCTAGAGCTGTCATTTTAACACAGAGGAATCCCAATAGATTGGAGCTCAGCCAGCATTTTGGAGTAGCGAATGTTCCACTGGTGTGGCTTTGAATAATGCTGATTCTACTGAACCCTAATCTTGGGCTCAGTAAAATCTGCTCTTTCTTGTTTGAGTGACCCAGCGGGAGTGTCATGATAACTTTATTATATGTAAAAGTCTCTTAGAAATGTTGTCTTCTTTCAGGAGTTTATAAATATTTGGGGGTTTTATGTACATAATTTTAAAATATTTTGCAAGAAAAATGGTAGGGCTTCTTGTGCTAAAGCCTCCAATCACTGGAGATAAGATATAGGTAGTTGCTACCCACTCTTGTTTTCCTTTGGAACCATATCTCATTTTATTATTCGAAAAGGCAAAAAGGTCAGTATTGAGGTTTTTGATGGATAATACCAATAAGTATTTGAAATCATTTTATCTATTTGAATGCATGTGCACGAGGTCCAGGTTTTTAAAGTTTATTCCAAATACTTACTTCTCTTGTAAATGAATTAATTTTCTAAGTATCTATTTAAAGATTGTTATTATGACACTTAGACAACAAATAAAAGCATTAAAACTGACCGTAGGTATTTTGGAACCCGTGCTTCCAAAAGCTAGTGCCTTTGACCATCGTAAATTTCATGACCAAGCCGGTACAATAGACCCTCGGTATTCATCAGCAGTATATTCTAAGACATTTGTGAATCCCCTCATGCAATTCCTTGTAACCAAAAAGTGAAAGTGACCTCAAGAGATGCCTAACGAGAGTGGCTACTGCAAGGGTAGACAACAAAGGCTCCTTGAGGTATAGAAGCTGGCGACGGGCTGGGCCCACACATTTGCCAAGTGTCCCTTGTACCCTCCAGAGGCCTCAGAGACCTTGAGGTTTACCTCAGCAGAATCAGAATACACGTGATATGGATATTTTAAATAGTCTGGTAAACAGCCTAAGCCACAAACATCACGGTCACAAGTTTCAAAGAGCTTCCACACACAGACATTAATCGGGCCTGGGAAAAGCCTGCACCTAAAGGCGCTGTGCTGTTGGGCTCTTCACAGCTGGGGGCACCTGGCACTTCCACTTCCTGTAGTGTATACTTCTGTACAGCTTTAGTATTTTGTGGGTGGTACGCATAATTCTGATGACTTTTGTAATCACAAAAAAAGTTAATAGAATTCTTTATCTCTCTTGAGTGCATACCATAGTGATTTTCATTAAGTAGCACAGTACACGGTCAGTTGATTGATTATATATTGTGATCATATATACACCATATACATGCTGTGATATATGAGGATTATGTAGCACAGGCTGATTTTGTGTATATATCTCTCCAGTCATTCCACAGATATTTCTTGAGCAATTAGTATATGCCAGACATTGGTCTTCACTCTGTTTCTTTAAGAAAAATAGACAACCGTACCAACAGAGTGGTTCTCACTGTAGTTAATAAAACTCGAAAAGGCCAGCGCACTTTCCGAGGATGATGTGAACCACGGGCACTCCATGGCACTGGTTTCCTTTTTCCTGATTATTTATTTCTCCTTAGTTATCACATAGAACAAGTAGACATGACATCACAGGCTTTATACAAAACTCCTAAGTATCTACACTGGGATAAAAAGCATTCAGTAAAGTCAGCTAGGTTCATCTTTAGGAATGCTGCTTGGAGTTAATAATAATCATTAGAAAGCAATTATAAAAAAATAAGTTACTCTTTTTCTAGTGATCAGTTGCAAGAATAGCAGACATTCCTGTGTCCTAGGAAAAATAACAGAAAACATATGTTTTGGAAAGTCGGTATTTGAATAAATATTTTAGGGGAAAAAAAACATATCTAAACTATTCTTAACAGTATTGGCAAAGACTTCTTCCTTTCTTGATTTAGGAAAACAAACAGGTAAGGTATATCATAAGCCATCACATGAAAGTTTCCAAACTTTCTTGAACTGTTTATTTCACTTGCACTAATAATACATCTCTTTCATTATACATCATAAGACTAGACAAATTTGTGGGGTAACTGCCCGAAGCTGAGCAGCCTGACTTTAATATCAACTTGCCTGTTGTTGTTTCAGAACTGTGTGTTTCACAGCAATATCACCAGGGATTTGAAAGCATTTACAGACAAATTCGGTTTTGACGTCCTCATCCTCTTGGCCAGCTACCCGTCAGAGGAACAGCAGCTGAGACGACAGATGGCTGTGTACTCCGAGAACCTAGAGCTGTGCAGTCAGGTAAGGATGTCCACCAACCCTGGTGCATTTCACTGCATCCTAACCTGCTTGCTCACAGAACATGTGGCAGAAGATTGGAATGGATTGGCGATGTAAAGGAAATGGTCCAAGAGATAAAGCCCTAGAGTTTGAGTGTTAAGAAATTTTGGGGGCATTTTGTACATTGGGCCTTTTAAAAGAGCTCCATCACCATTTCTCTTCTAGAATAGTATATTTATTCTCTATAACAGTGGCCCCCAACCTTTTTTGGCACCAGGGACCGGTTTCATGGAAGACAAATTTTCCACAGACCAGGTGGGGGGTAGGGGATGGTTTCAGGATGATTCAAGTGCATTACATTCAAGTTCACCTCCTGCTGTGTGGCCCAGTTCCTAACAGACCCAGAAGTTGGGGACCCCTGCTCTATAGAATAAATCCATAGAGAGAGATAGATCATAGCTTTCTTACCCAAATGAGGGCCAGTCCTCTGTTGGGTGCTATTTTCTTAGTCCCTGTCTGAATGCGTGTTTGATGCCCGGTGTTGCTTAGCTGGCGATCTGATGCTTTAATTAAAGTTAGTCTCCAGGTACTAAAATTCTGACTGGGTAATCAGTTGGACCCTCTCAGTTGAAAGCTGAATCTTTAAACCCAATGTTATGGAAATTATATGAAATGTAGACAAAAATTAATCAAAATAGGGCACTGGCTATAACAAACCAAGTGTATTTAATAAGTAATATGTGAGCACACATGGTTCATTATACTATGGACAGCATGGCCTGGAATGGTTTCACCAATGAATCTTCCCTCACTCATGGATCAGACGCGTCGTGCATCCACAGGAGGCTAGGGGCAAAGTGCTTTCTTTGCTACATCCTCACTTTCTGTTCCCCAAGAGATCCACCTTGCCTTTCTGACATATGACTGTAGGGTTCCTCTGTGCTTTCCCATGTCCAGGTATGAAAGAGGCCCCTGTCCTTGCTACACATGCATTTTGTACCCTCCTTCTGACCCACCTCCATCTGTGCATTGTCATCGGCCTGAGGCTTTTTCAGTGCTTTGCTCTGACTTGGGTTTCAAAGTTGAATTTTACTTTTACTTTTGGCCACTGGTTTCCTCTGGCCAGGAACGAGGTCTCCTAAGCCTTCGGTGCAGTGGTTTCGAAGTCACTTTTAGTTGCAAATCGACTTTTTAAATGGTTAATTTAAAATAGACCAAAGGAGAAGAGCAGATGAAGGAGTCGGAAGCCCTCGAACCGACTCTACCCTGCCTCTCCTTTCCTCACCCACCCTCCCCACCTATCACCCGAGAGACAGCTCTGCGGAAACTTGAGCAACACAGGGCCAAGACTACTCCACAGGAACCTTCTTTGTTCATGTGGTCACAGTTGGTCAAGGGTCTGGATCTGCCATTCAAGTGCCTAAGTTCAAAATGTGGCCCCTTCGCTTGTAAGATGCATGTGGTTGGTCAAGGTCTTTAATCTTCCTGGGTCTCTGTTTACTCATTGGAGAAATGGGGATAAACAGTTCTTACCTTGTAAGCTTATGAAGACTAAAGGGAATAATGCACATAAAACCTTCAGAACTGTTGCTTATTATTATGGATGTGAGCTCTGCGGTTGTCGTTGTTGCTGCTGCCACGGCTGTTGTCACCTTCACTAATCCTGCGGGGCCATTTCAACAGCCCAGTGTGCAAAATATCCCCAACATCGCCTAAAAATCATTGCGCTGCAGCCCAGTCCTGGCCTTGCACTGACTGTCACGCATCCTCTTGGCCTCCCAGGTCAGCTCTGACTGTTCCGGGCTCCCTGCTGCTGCTTCCTAGGGTAGGACGGGAGAGTCGGGGCCTGGGTACTGTTGGAAAGCCCCACCTCCCCCAGCTGCTTCCCCTCTCCTTTCCCCTTTGCCTTACGAGGCTGTCAGAGGTTAAAGCAGGTCCTGGCTGCCTGCTACTAAATAAAACCTTTCTCCTGCCCCATTTTCCTTTATTCCAACACTTTTCTGCTAGTTCTTGTCAGCAACCAGCATTATTTCTGTTTTTTTTTCAAACTCAAAAACAGTTTTGGTTTTTTTCCGTACTTCCACTTCTGTTGGAAGATGCTGTTATATTACACTGAAGGAAGGATTTAAATGGTTTTAGATCTCTATACCTATAACTTTCAGGAACCAGCAAAATTGAGCCCCAGGATTGGAGTTCAATGAAAAGCCAATTTGATGGGATTAGAGAGAGGGGTGGTGGTGTGTCAAGTGAGACTTCCCATGTTTTACACCATACAGTTTGCAGCTATTTGAGTTCTTCTTTTAAGACTGATAAACACAGATTAATTTTATATTAAGGAAAATTAAGAATGACAAATTGCAAAGAGCAAAGAGTACCTGAGTGCTCATACAAACCCGTGTGTCTCCCCGGCAGATCTGCTGTGAACTGGAAGAGTGTCAGAATCCTTGCCTAGAGCTGGAGCCCTTCGAGTGTGGCTGTGATGAGATCCTGGTATACCAGCAGGAGAACCCTTCAGTGACTTGCGACCAGGTGGTTCTCCTTGTCAAGGAGGTCCTCAACAGGAGGTGTCCAGAGATGATCTCCAACAGCCGGACGTCCTCCACGGAAGCCGTGGCAGGCAGCGCCCCGCTCTCCCAGGGATCGTCCGGGATTATGGAGTTGTATGGCTCCGACATTGAGCCACAGCCCAACCCTGTGAATTTCATAGAAAACCCTCCAGATCTCAACGATTCCAACCAGGCCCCGGCAGACGCCAACGTAGACCTCGTTAGCCCAGACAGCGGGTTGGCCACCATTAGGAGCAGTCGTTCGTCCAAGGAGAGCTCGGTTTTCCTCAGTGATGACAGTCCAGTGGGAGAAGGTGCTGGACCTCACCATAGCCTCCTCCCAGGGTTTGACTCCTACAGTCCCATCCCTGAAGGGGCAGTAGTGGAGGAGCATGCACGGTCCAGAGAACATGGAGAACATTTTGACCTCTTCAACTTTGACCCAGCACCCATGGTTTCTGGACAGTCCCAACCATCTTCCCATTCTGCTGACTACTCCCCAGCAGATGACTTCTTCCCCAACAGCGATTCGTCAGAAGGACAGCTGCCCACAGCGCCTAAAGGTCTCAGTGGGATAGGGATGGACATGTCCAATTACTCATCCAGTTCGCTTCTGTCGGAGGCTGGCAAAGATAACCTTGTGGGATCTGATGAGGAGTTCGTCCAGAGACAAGAAAGTCCCGGGGATAACTCTGAGAGAAATGCAAGCCTGACCGGTTTTGTGGGAGATGAATCTCTTTCTCCAGAAAGGCTGAAAAATATTGGAAAGAGGGTCCCGCCAACACCTATGAATAGCTTCATAGAAAACTCACCATCCACCGAAGAACCAGGTCTACTGTGTTCCGAAGGCATGACCCACAAAACAGGTGACAGAGGTCACACAGGGCCACCTCAGACTCGTGCGCGGTGCAGCAGTTGGTGGGGTGGTTTGGAAATTGACTCTAAAACTACTGCAGATGCATGGAGTCCCAGTGAACAGGAATCTGTCTTCCAGAGCCCCGACTCCTGGCAGGATCGCAGGCCAAGCCCCGCCGACAGGAGAGCCTCAGATTCTATATTTCAACCAAAGAGTCTCGAACTCTCAAGGTCAGGGCCCTGGGAGTCAGAATTTGGTCAGCCTGGGTTGGGCAACAATAATATTCGAGACCAGAATGAAGAAAACCTGCAGTTTCAGAACCTGCCCACCGAGAAGTCACCTTTGCCGGACGCTTCTCCCCAGGGAACAAACCATCTGATAGAAGACTTTGCTGCTTTGTGGAGTTCCAATCGCTCTCCCACAGCAATGCCCGAGCCATGGGGAAATCCCATAGATGACCATGCACCAGCTGCTGCGTCATCATTCCCAGCCTGGAGCGCATTTCGTACAGAGAATGACACTGAGCCTCTGAAAAATACCTGGAATCTGCACCCGACGTGCGGTGAGACACCTTCTGTGAGGGACCCGAATGAGTGGACCATGGCAAAAAGTGGGTTTTCTTTCCCTGCAGAAGACCTAGTGGACAGTGCATCCAGTGAGGCAAATAATGAAGCAGCTCCAAAAATCTGGGGCAAAAAGAACCATGACTCCGGGGCTAATCCCCTTACATCTGGAAATCCCAGGTCTGACCTGGATCACGCGTGGAATAGTTCCATGACAGCAAAGGAGGATCAGGATGGTGGCGTGAATCCAAAAATTAGGGGGAGTGTGTATGAAAAGGTAGATTCCTGGAACCTTTTCGAGGAGAGTATCAAGAAAGGAGGATCAGATACCGTGGCTCCTTGGGAAGATTCCTTCTTGTCGTATAAATGTTCCGATTACAGTGCATCCAACATAGGGGAAGATTCAGTGCCTTCCCCCTTAGATACCAACTACTCCACCTCTGATTCTTATACATCCCCAACATTTGCTGGAGATGAAAAAGAAACTGAAAACAAGCCATTTGCTAAAGAGGGAGATTTTGAGTCAAAAGATGCTAACTCTATGACCAAGGAGACTGAAATCCCTCCTCAGTCACCACTGCAGCTGCCTAGAAATCGAATTAGTTCAGGTCCTGGGAACCTAGAAATATGGGCTTCCCCTCATGCAGATAATAGTTCTGAAATAAATGCCACTCTCAACCCAAATAAAGAGTTATTCAAGATAGAGCCCACAGATGATAAGGACGTCTCCGTGGAGGATGACGTTGGAGAAAGCAGCCACTCCAGTTACGACGACCCCAGCATGATGCGCCTGTACAACGAAACGAACCGGCAGCTCACACTTCTGCACGGCAGCACCAGCTCCCGGCCCGCAGCCCCCGACAATCTTGAGCTGTGGAACAGAGTGATTCTAGAGGACACTCAGTCCACCGCGACCATCTCAGATAATGATTTGGACTGGGATGATTGCAGTGCGGGTGTGGCGATCCCCGGCGAAGGTCAAGTACAAGGATACATGGCTGAAGGAGCTGAACCCGAAACCCGGTTTTCAGTGAGACAGTTAGAACCGTGGGGCGTGGAGTATCAGGAAGCCAATCAGGCGGACTGGGGACCCCCTGCTTCTTATGAACACAGGGAGGACACTGCTCCCAACGAATATCACACACTGAATGAAAGAAGCGGGCAGCTAATCGCAAATAGTATTTGGGATTCTGTCATGAGAGAGAATGACATGTCATCATTAATGGTACCAGGCCCATCGTATGTTACAGATTCAGAACAAAGCAAATTGCCTCCTGAAACTCCAAACTCATCTGAAAAAATTCAGGACAGTCACATCCCAGACATGCTAGAAGCCTCTGGAGTCTGTGAGTCAGGGGCACTTGATCCAGACCAGGAAGACACGTGCCGAGGAAACCTGCCCAGTGATGCAGCACCCCCGGCAACTGGGCTTGAGAATCCAGGGCATTTCGTAAGCTCAGGCCCATGGGAAGGTCCTGGCTATGGACAAAATGGAAGTGAGAAGGAAGCTCACAGAGCCGCTGATAGGGAGCAGCTTAGTGAGGAGGAAGCGGTGGTCAGAGCCTCGAGGGCCTCTGAAAAAGGGCCAGATGACCAGGAACGCTCTTCCCTAGTTGCGCCTGAACATGAAGAAACCTGTGATGAGTTGGGCAAAACCGTCTCCCTTTCAGTCACGTCAAGTCCTCAGACTGAGGAACCCCAGCAGGTTTTAGAGCGTGAAAAGGGATCGCACAGCTCAGACCCCTGTGACGTGCAGACAGAGGTGTCCACCAAGCACCTGCAGGCAAAAGAGACCTGTGGAAAGCACCTCCTGGATCACGGAAATTCAGGTGAAACTTTTGAAATTTCAGATAGGCCGAATTTAACAGAAAATACATCTTTAGCTGAAATGGATCTTGAGAAAACTGAAGAATATAACATTGTGGAGCCAGAGAAAGTGAATCAAGAGCCACCTCCTGAATGTCCCCAACGCCTTGACGTTTGGGGTGGCCCTCCAGAGAGTGATGTGCAGGTCAGCTGCACCAGTTCTGAGATATCTAAGAATCCTGAAGATAAGAGTGCTGAAAACAGCCCTCCAGGAACCCGTTCATCAGGAAATTATGACAGAGACAGCATGTCTAGCGAGTATACACATTCGAGTGTATCAAGTCCCGACCTAAGGGACTCTTCGGCTGCACTGCTTTCGTGGAGCCATGGAACCAATACTGCCTGTCAAGAGGAGAATCAGGATGACTGGAGTAAACAGAATCACCGAGAATCTGGACTGATTACTACCGATTGCCAGGTAGAAGTAATCACCGAAATGAAGGAGCCGGAGAAAAACCGAATGAGTGGGTTAGATCCCAAGGTTCCTAAATTTTTAGAGGTATGGGATGACTCAGTAGATGGTGATTCCTTTTCCTCTTTATCCAGCCCCGAAATAAGCAAATATTCTGAATACTCAGGCGCTTATCAGGAAGGAAATCTAGTGGTTAGCCATCAGGAGAAAAATGAACGTGACATTGCTGACGCTGTGCAGCCAGAGGACGCCAAGTGCATTTCAACAAGCTCAGGTTCTGACGATGACAGCGTACGTGATGAGGAGTCAGTGGAGAAAGAGAGCCATCTGGCCGCTTGCCACGTTGCTCAGAGTGAACCCAGAGCTTGGGACTCATCAGATGACCCTAATGAGTTCTTGGCCATGACAGATCCCAAGCCTGAGGAAGCATCTGCCTCCGTAGGCAGTTCAGGCCCAGCAGAGAACGAGGAGACATCAGACCCATTCTGTGACACTCCACAAAGCAGCCCTGGTCACTGGAATTTCTCACCACTAAAGGAGACCGAAATACAGGTGACAGCAGCAGATAAGGAGACAAGATCTCCAGAAGCAGGGAAGATAGGAAATATCATATGGCAAACATCTCCCAAGACTGAACCGAACAATGAAAATTATTCTAAATTGGAAACGCTTGGCTTCTCAGCTGAGAGCACTGAGTGGTGCAATGCGTCACTACAGGAGGGGCCACCACCTGAGAGTGCATTTGAAGGTGAATTATCCAACTCGGCTGGTACGTTAGAGAAGACTTCTTCAGGCTACCAAAACGTGGGTCCCTGGGGAGTACCTATTCAGGATGATACGGAATCCATGGAAGCACACTGTACTAACCCTTTCGGTGATAAACATCCGTCACCCTTTCTAAATAGTAATGGGGAGAACTCCCATGAACAGCTTTGGAACATTCAACCGAGGCAGCCCGACCCAGAAGCTGATCAGCTTAGCCAGCTTGTAATACTGGACCAGATTAAAGAAAAGGACCCCAAAGAGCCAACCTTCATGTCTTCTTCTGGTGACAAACTCACTTCTGAAGCACCTACCCAAGAGCAGTGTCAGAATACAGCGCTATCCATCTGGGATCAGCCAGACCCAACATTTATTCACACTGAGGAGAATGGATGCGTTATATCCAATGTCTCAACTATTGAGTGTCAAGAAACAAATTTGTGGGAAGAAGAAAAATCCTACCCCAGTGAAATGACAAATTCAAGCATTCCCTCAGAAGATTTCCCTGCTGTCAGCTCTTCTACCCAGTTGATAAAGCAGTCAGGTGCTAACTGGGATGATGCCAGCCCCAGTGAAGGCCTCCAAAGCACATTTGTTCCAGATATCTTACATGGCAACTTTCAAGAGGGTGGGCAGTTGGCACCAGCTTCGCCTGACTTGTGGGTGGATGCTAAGCAACCCTTCAGTTTGAAAGCAGATGGTGAGAATCCTGATATACTGACTCAGTGTGACCAGGACAGCAATTCTCAGGCTTCCAACAGCCCTGATGTATGTCATGATTACGAAGCCAAGCAAGAGACTGAGCGGCACATCAGTGCTAGGATGGATCCTGAAGGGGCAGCCAGTGAGTTATATGTCACTGAGCCAAAGCTGGACGAAGAACCCAATCACGAGCCTGGGCAGGAATTTGTTCTACATGATTCCAAAAGATACTCTGAAAACGCAATTCCACTGCCTCCGGTCAGTGACCAAGTGAACACGAGCGGCTCATCTCCTCCTGCCGCCTCTCGCAGTGCTTCTCCCGAGCCTTCTGAAATAGAGGGTGAAAGCAACACAGGTTTAATAGCATCAGAAGAAGGAACCGACCCAAATATGGCACCAATTTTGGAACCCACTGACAGAACAATCCCAATGATTAAAAAGGTGGGAACCAGCATTTTTGTAAGTCACCAAGAGCCAACTGTGGATGGTGACAGCTCTTGGTTCTCAGGGGACTTTTCTCCCGAAAGTCAGACAGGTGCAGGAGCCTTGCTGCAACTCGAGCAGCCTTTGATCACCAAAAACCCTGCCTCGGTTCCTGACGCTCTTCTAGCCTCGGACACTTGCCTGGATGTAAGCGAAGCTGCCTACGAACACAGTTTCAGTGATGCCTCGGGCCTCAACACATCCACGGGAACAATAGATGATATGAGTAAACTCACATTATCGGAAGGCAATCCTGATACACCACTGGAAGGGGATGCTGGGAAGCAAGATATCTGTTCATCTGAAGCCTCATGGGGTGATTTTGAATACGATGCCATGGGCCAAAATATTGATGAAGATTTAGTGAAAGAGCCCGAACACTTTCTCTATGGCGGTGACCATCCCTTGGAAGAAGACGCTCTGAAGCAGTCGCTGGCACCTTACACACCTCCATTTGATTTGTCGTGTCTCACAGAACCTACTCTCGGTGTCGGACTGACAGAGGAAGCTGGGGCTGCAGAGGGTGAGTCTCTGGGGAGCGAAGCAGCAGAGATACTGCTTTCCTCTCTTCCTGACCAAAGAAGCAAGGAAAACCATACCGAGGCCCAAATCAGACAGCCTGGACGCCAGCTGGATGTACTGCACATTCGTGAAGACCCCGAGTCCCTTTCTTTGCCTGTGAGAAGCGACTCCAGCGTGGAGTTGTCACCGTCGAACATTGACTGGGAAGTAGAAACAGATAATTCAGACACACCAGCAGGTGGAGACATAGGACCATCAAATGGTAAGAAACATCCCATTCCACCAACCCCCAGGAACTGCTTGCAGAATTAACCCATTCTGCCTACCAGTGTGGGTAAACAGGAACTAACTATATTTGCAATGCATGTCCAACCAAGTCCTCTATTACAGCAGTAATACCGACTGCTTGTATAATGCCTATCCTTAAGAGTACAGAAGAATAATAAATAGATTTTTTTGTATGAAATATCTTTTTATTACAGTTTACATTCAATATTATTTTGTATTAGTTTCAGGTGTATGAAAAGTGGTTAGACAATCAAATACTTTACAAAGTGTTCCCCTGATATTTCAAGTACCCACCTGGTACCATACACACGTTCTTATAATATTATTGACTATATTCCTTATGCTGTACTTTACATTCCTGGGACTATTCTGTAACTGCCATCCTGTACTTAATCCCTTCACATTTTTCACCCAGTGCTCTCACCCCCCTCTTCTCTGGCTACCATCTGTTACACAGATATATCTTAAGTTATCTCTTTTTAGATGGATCATTTGCAAAGATCACAAATCACATAATGTGTTAATTAAGCCTTCCTTCTCCCCTTCTCACCTTCATCTTCCACTGTCAGGTGCCAGCAAGGGAATTTTAGAGTTTGAAGAAGAAACAGTAATTCCAGCTGAAGAGTCTAAGCAGATAAAACCAGAATGTAGAGAAGAAAGGTACACAGAGAAGAATGAGGACCACCATGCACAGCACATGGATTACATACTTGTAAACCATGACGAAAATTCCTCCCCAAAGCCAGAGGCCTATGAAGCAAGAGAAAACACGTCAGTATTGGAAGAGTTGCACATAGATTCCAAACAAACGGGGCTGCCAGGAACTCAGGTAGCGACCTTCCCAGACACCTGTCAACCTGACTCCTTAAATGCAAGAAAAGGTCTTTCTGTGGAGAGAATGTCTTCCAAAGATGATGAGAGATCACCTTTTGAAAGCCCTGGGCAAGAGCGGAGTTGGATGGTCTTGGGCCACAGTGAGGTTGGCAGTGCATCCTCAGAAGCTACAGACAAAAGGCCTGAATGGTCTGACGAGGTGGTGCAGCCAGCCTCAGACCTCAACATGGGCAAAGGGTCCCCGATGCAGGTTCTGGGAGAAACAACGCCTCTAGAATCTTTAACAAGAGAGGAAGCCTCTGGTCTGGACAACCAGTCTTGGAAGAGCAAGAGCCAAGGCAGGGCGGGCCCAGATGCAGATACGTTGCAGGCTGTCACCCATGACGGTGAATGGGAAATGCTTTCACCACAGCCTTCTCAGAAAAACACAATCCCTGAAACGGAAGTAGAGGAGGAGACCGAGTTTTTTGACCCCAGAACAAGGAAACCAAGACCAAACGGGTAAGCTGAAAGTTAAATTTACTCTTTTTCCTGAAAACTAGTTTATTAGAAGCCAGCAAAATGCTGAAGGATTATGGAATACTAAGAAAACCTAGCTTTGCTTCGATTTATTGCAAAGCATACCATCATTGAAAACAGCCGCTGGATAATCATAATGAGAAGAATGATTTGTATGTATTTTTAATCTGGGATCTGTTTCCGCCCAGGATCTTACCCCTGGCCTCCCAGTATTTTCCCTGACTCCACCACTCAAACCCAGTGCCACTCTGAGACAGGCAGGTGGGACTGAAGTGGGGGGAGCGCTCACTTTAATTCACAGCACCAGGCAGTTTGCCAAGTTATCTAATTTAACCCTAACAACCCTGAGGCAGTAGATATTATTAGCTTTACTTTACACATATGATGAGGGGGCGGGACTTAAGATTCAGAGAGATTCTATGACTTGCCTAGAATCCACTAACCACAGTGAATGGTCTGGGATTCAAAATTCTCTACCCCCAAAGCCTATACTTTCCAGCAGAACACACCAAAGCACCCAACTTACTAGTAGGAATAAGGAGATTGCACAGCAGGGTGACAGTCTCAGTGTAAACTATCATTTCCTAATTGGCTGAAAAATTGGCAAACAACCATCAACCCAGTGATTCATTTATTCATTCCTTATTCATTCATTCATTCACTCATTCATTCACTCAGCGTTCTCAATGGCTTTTGAGAATCTGCGCTGCGTGGAGTGGCTGGGCGGCCGGGGACAGATAGCGGGGAAGATGATGTCATCCCTGCCCCCAGGCTTCCCGGCCCTGCAGACAGTTTGCAGTTATTCACGTTTCTCTTCATTTGCCCTCCCGCTTTCAGAGATACAAGGGCAAATTGTGAAAAGTAACTTAAGTAAAGGGGAGAATCATGCTCTCCCCTTTAAAATGCAGTGGAGAAAAGATATCTTTTTTTCTACTCATTTTGGGAGAATAAAGGACTCTATACATCAGTACCCACCGCAGGCCAAGAAATCTGGACTCCAGCCTGACTCTGTCATATCGGTTATATATTTTAGGATAAACCTAGGCTTAAATGCCCTAATCTGTAAAACCAGTGGGTGGGGCTGGAAGATCTGAAGCCTTCCATTAGTATTAAATCCTACAAACTTAGTTTGTGTGTAAATACAATGTATCCAGGAGAGCCTTGGTGCTGGCAAATTATACTTCTCCAGGAAGGAAACAGAGAAGTCAAAGAAAAGCAGGGGTGTGTTGAGGGTTAGTAAAGTTCCATAAAGAGTTAAAATGTGCGCCATATTCAAGTGGAGCTTCATAAATCCAGACATTTTCAGTTGGCCTAATCTTTTTTTCTTCCTGTCAAGCTATTCCCTTCCAGAGACCCCAGATCCGTTATCAGAAGGAGGGCAGCAGATGGATCCCAGCAGCCCTGCTGGCATTGTTATAGATTGAGCTAAGAACTCAGGAAGCCTGGAGTTGGCTGAGCTATTGTTTGGCTTCTTGTCTGCATTTTGTATGTGCCCCTGAGATCAGACAGATGATAGTGTTCAACTGTGCCACTTGCCCCTTTTCTTTCAATACAATTCCTTTGCTCATCCCTTTTTGCTCAACCCCTGCAGTGGTGCAAGTTTTCTCACAGTTGGGAGAAAGGGCAAATTCTTCCGCCAGCCTCCGTATTACCTGTTGCATAAATAATTTACTTGGAAATATTTGTATTACTGAAATCCTAGTATTCTTACCAGTATCACTACTAGCATCAAAATATTAGTACTTGAAAACTTCCCTCTGTGCTAGATTTTGGAGGAGGCAGAGTTGTCTAAAGCAGTGGCTCAGATCTCTAAGTGGGGTCCAAAAACCAGTGGCCTCAGCCTCACCTGGGTATTAGTTGTAAATGGAAATTACCAGCCCCACACCAGGCCTCTGATTGCAGAACTTGGGATGGGGTCCAGCCATCCCTGTGTCAATACCTCCTCCAGGCGATTCTGATACATGCTCAGGTTTGAAAACCACTGGCTAAAACTTATTCCCAGCCCTCTAGCAGTGTACAGTTTAATAAGGGAATTAAACATAAGTGAAAAGGTAAATAATAGTGTAATACTTGAATGAAGATAGACAATGACCAATGTTAGTTTAAATAGAAATAGCTACCAATTACAAGCATTTGCCATGGACCAGGTACTAAGCGCTGTGTATACGGGATCTCACATTACCGTGGCAACTGTATGAGGTAAGAACAATACAAAGGAGGAACGTGATATACAGAAAGGTTGAATCACTTGCTTTGATTTATAGTTAGAAAGTGAAGAAGCTGGGATTTGAGTTTGAGTCTCTCTGTGTCCAGAGTGTGTGTCAGTGGGAGCGAGTAAGAGCAGAGGCATTTGAGTGGGGCGTTTTTATGGGGGAACCCAGGCGGCTTCCTGTCCAGTAGGATCAAGGGGCAGGGCCCCCCGGGCCCATTATACTTTAAGGACTCGTGAGAAGCTTTGAGTTTCTTTTAAAATCAAAAGGGAAAAATGACTACGGGATACTCTTTTGTGCATTATATTTCTTTCTGCCAACAAGGATATAAAATAAATTTCGATATATATGCAATTTTTAATGAAGGAAGGAGTCCCTGAAGGCCAAAGTGCACAAGGCCCATGAGAGTCCTACTGGGCCTCACGAGGTGCAATTCAAGATGGACATTAAATGAAGGCCATAATCTGGAAAGGCAGAGAAGGGTGTGAGAGGCCAGCCAAGTTAACTGGGAAGAATAAATAAGATGAAGGAAATCGTGGAGGCAGGAAAGGAATCACAGAGGCAACACGATAAGTTAGCCATATTTTGTCATCTGAAGTCGTGGAGATATATTGTAACAGATAATCATCATAGGACAGAATACCCAAAATTAAGACCGTCCCGAAAAAAATTAAAACCTGCTCTTCAAAAATTGAAGTAGGTTGATAATATGTGCAAAATGACACTGTAGCTACAAATTGGCTTCCTGCCCTCCTCTCATCCAAGCACAGCCCCTCTCAGTGTTCATGCTGCTTTGAGAGCAGTGGATCCTAACATCAAAACCTGGGGAAGCATTAAGTGCTCTTTCTCCTCGTCCTCCACCTACTGACTCTTTTCACAAAACTTGCTGTGAGTGCTAAGAGATGCACTCTCTCCCTGATGACGTTCAGCACTGTGTTCTGGCTCCCTGGAATCAGCCTTCCCACAGGCTTTGCCAACCAGTTGGTCATCCTCCAGCTGTAGACTCGCCAGCTGAGACTCGCACGCGAATTCCTGAGACCGTGATGGATGGGCCTGATCTCCCCTATGTGGTCACAGAGAACAGGTGCAGAGTAATCAGCAGGACACAAACTTTTCTGAAAATGAAAAACCACTCATATGTTTATTTTAAAGAAGGCATGGTTGCAAGGGTGTCATATGAAGAAAGGATAATTTGATTATGTATTTGTCAGGGTTCTCTAGAGAAACAGAGCCAGTAGGAGCAGTAGGAGCTTAGATTAGATAGATAGATAGACAGACAGACAGATAGATAGATAGATAGATGGAGATTGAGAGAGAGAGAGAGAGAGAGAGAGAGAGAGATAGTTATAGAAATTGTTTTAAGGAATTGGAATTGGCTCACACAATTTTAGGGACTGGCAAGTCCGAAATCTGTAGGATAGGACATGGGCTAGAAACTCAGACAAGGGTTATTGCAACCTTGAGTTTGAATACTGCAGGGCAGTGTAGTCTATGTGCTGCAGGTTTTCTTTCTGGGGAAACTTCAGACTTTTCTCCTAAGGCCTTCAACGGATTAAATGAGGCCCACCCACAGTTTGAAGGGTAATCTGCCTTACTCAAAGTCTGATGATTTCAGTGATAATCACATCTAAAAAATACCTTCATAGCAACATTTTGGCTGGTGTTTGACCAATGAACTGGACACCATAGCCGAGCCAAGTTGACATGTAACATTAATCATCACAGGTTATATTCAGATGCCTGAACTACATGCTAAGCAAGCATGAAACCATTACCATTTGTAAACTCACCATCTGAATTATATAAAAATGGGACAATTGATATACAAATATATTGGCTTTCTATAGGCGTGTGGCAAGGAAATAACTATGCAGAGTGATTAAAGGAAATAATTTCCAAGAGGACTAAGAAAGCGGACAATGCTTGTCCAATCTTTCTTAGATACATGCAGTAGTGCCGGGGGGCGGGGGGTGAGTGGGGGGTGGGCAGAGAAGAATGGAGGAGGTGCTGCTGTCATGTGTACTTCGAAACAGTATTTGGAAGTGACCTGGCCCATATATTAGTGGAGCTCTATCTTGTCTCCCAGCTCTGAGAGGGTGGTTAATTGGTACTCCCTAAAATAAAAATGACCTTCAAACACAATCCATTTCATATTCCATATGACCTGCTTCTAATGCTGATTTCTGTGCATTGTTTCTTTTTAAATTAGTCAATTTTGAACTTTATTTCTATGTGACAAGACTATGGAAAAGAATTCATATTCTTCCCTGTGACCCCATTCGATCTTTTTCTTAAGTCCTTCTGAAATCAGGCTTTTTCCGTCTGTGACTTACAGTTGAGGAGTTAGTACATTGGGTCTTATACCCCTGCGAATGTTGAAAATGAAAAATAGGTAAGAAAGAGCCCGCCCACTCTCTCTCGCAGTGTTGAGCGATGACCTGCCTGGGCGCTGGGAGAAGAATCAGGCCCTTTGAGCACATTCTACCCCCGTGTAGGCCCTGCTGTTTGGGTGGGCTTTGTCCCAGTCCCACACATTTGCCCTTTCTCCAGGGTAAGCTGATACTCCATAAACTACAGTGTTCCCTTGTTTATTCACTGTTTTTTGGCTTTGCCCTGAACTAAACCCGGGAGAACAAACTTGACACTGACCCTGTGTTCATTTATTTCGGTAACTGTATTTAATCATTTGGTGTGTTTGGTGAGTAGGTGAATTGGTGGTGATAATTATCATTAGAAGTCTTTAAATTTGCACTTTAATTCCGGTCTTAGTCTCCTTTATAAAAATAAAAATGTTTTTGTGTCTCCTGCCCCTGCCACCCCCACCGCTGCCACCTCTGCAGCCTCTGCCCTCTGGCCAGCCCTACTCAAACTTCCAATTAGTGCTTGCAGATAAACAGATATATTATTGTCTTTGGTCCACCTACGTGCCATTTGTGATAGGCCAAGTTTCATTATCCCTATTTCATAAACTGACTCAAGCGAGCTGTTTAATGTCACCCAGAAATGAGATAATGGTAAAGTTGGGACTTGAATGTGAGTCTTCTCCCTTCTAGCCCAAAACAATAATTTTCTTCAGCTTCTTTTATAGGTTGATGCATTTATTCCTATTTTCCCCCACTCCCACTAAAAGGCGCCTCGAGTTTAATAGCCCAAGTTCCCCACTTGGCTCTGACTGTTTACACTGTCACATGACCTTGTGAGCTCTTTTCCCTCACGAATATGTGTTTTCCACCATAGCAAATCTGTGACAGCTACTGTCTCATCTGCAGGCTGCTCCCTGTCTGTGCTGTGTGGGACCAACCCTAGTGCCAGAGGGAGGTGAGAGAATCAAAGCTCTTCAATGTGCATTTAAGTTTTCCAAATATTTATAGATGTGGTGTTTTGTGGTGAGAGATTTTATAGGAAGAGAAAGCCGCGTGATCCAAGATGAGGTGGTGCAGCTCAGTTGTCCTGTGGAAGGAACACCCACAGAGGAGCCCTTTTGTGTTGTGTTGGCTTCCAGCATGAGGAAAAAATCCAAGGTACTTACTTCCCTAGCTGGAACGGCAGAAAGTCAAAACTAATGTCAGAAAAAAAGACCTTCATGAAAACTGATAACATTTTAGGAAAACAAGAAGTTATGGCTTTTAAAAAAATTCTCATCTGAGGAATGTTTTTATAGATTTCAGAGAGAGGAAGGGAGACAGAAACAACAATGTGAGAGAGAAACCTTGATAGGTTACCTCTCGATCAGTTGCCTCTCAGAGGCACCCTGACCTAGGGATGTGCCCCAACCTAGAGATGTGCCCTGACTGGGAACTGAACCCACAACCTTTTGGCATATGGGATGACACTCCAATCAACTGAGCCACTGGGCCAGGGCAGGAAGTCATTGCTTTTAAAAGCCGGCTGTGTTCACGTATCAGGGACCCAGCAGGAAAAAGATGACACATTCAAGTAAGGATAATTTAAGAAATATTTAATAAAGGGACTATTTGTGGGGCAGTGGAGAGCAACTGGGGGGGACTGGGACTGTAATAGAACAACAATTAAATAAGCAAGTAAATAAATAAATAAGGAAATAATAAAAAATAAATAAAGGCGGTATTTATAGAGGTGGAGGCAAAGTATGAGAAACCCACAAGGACGAGCCTGGCAACCCAGGAATAGTAACAACACAGCGGCTTTTATTCCTAGGCCTCAGGAGTGAGGGGCGGGGGTCACTACCAGAACCCAGAATGGGAATTTCGGTTGAAAGGGCCGCACTGAGAGGAGCAGTGACCTGCTGAGGGAGGGCCAGCCCCAGGCATTCCCACAGGCGGGAGCCAAGTGAGTTCCTTTATCTCCCTCAGACCTCCTGCCAGGGGACCTAATTAGTCAAAACCGAGGGAAATTCAGCAGGTGAGGGAGCCTCCTGGGACCAAAGCAAGTGGTGCAAGGAGGGGAGCGGACCTGCAGTGACGCGGCACAGCGGGCTCAATTGGACAGCGGTGGAATCCCAGCCTCTGAAGAGTGTACTTAGGTATACTAACATACAGGGTTAGTTAACTATTCTCCCAGTGCGTTCGAGGATCTCCTTCCAAGATCCACCCGAGAGTTCTTTGAGAACAAAGGCTGTCAAAAAGTTACTCCAGGACTGGGTCACCCTCTGTGGGAATTCAGGGTAAATTCAAGAGGAAATTAGAATGCTACCTTCCCTTCATTTACCTGTTAGCTAAGAGATGTGGCTTCTTTTAATTGTCAACATAAGAGTTTTGTTTTAGGTAATGGCCAGGGAGTAAAATTTTTAATTCACTCCCATAAACTAACTACCTCAAAACGTTGATCAACTCAGAATCAGAATTTACGGAAGATTTGATTAAAAAATATGTAATGCATATGTTTCTTTACATGTTCCAAAATCTGCCCCGGATCAAGCCTAGGCCAGCAGAGAGCTATGTGCCTGTACCGTGTTGCACGCCACCCAGTTTTCTGTATCCTGTGTCGTTTTGTTGTGTACCATTGTCTTACCCGATGGAAAGCCTTAAGTCAAACCAATGAAACTCATCTCTGTGCCTATGTTGTTAAGACCATGACTTTCTAATCAGAGCACCTGTGCTCTCGTGAGCAAATCCAATCCAATTTTCATCTTGACTATTACTTAAGGAACCTGGCTTTAAATCAGTATCATTTATGTAGTTGATCATGTTTATTCTTTTGAGTTGGCTCCTTGGAAGCATACACTTCACAGCCAAATTTATCACTCACCAGTATCAAGTGTATAGAATTCTAGAATACATATTTTATTGTATTAGTTTAAGCCCTAATGCCATGCTGTGGTCCTGTCACTCTTTTACTTTTTCAGCTATTTTTAAGTCATACGATGGTGGTGGGTTTTTACATATCTACTAACATTTCCTTGAAGTATAAATAAATGCATATATCCTCCTCATGGAACGCTCATCATCCCCCCAAAGAGACTTCATTTTATTTCTTTCCTCTTTGCTCTTAGCAACCCTTTTAATTCTTTGCCCCCTACCTTTTTTCCCTGCATGTTGAGCTTCTACTTTTCATTGAAGACCCAGACCGGATGTCTCTTCCTTTCTAAAATATTCTCCACTCTTTTCAAACAGAAGTACTTCCTCCCTCTCCTGAATCTCCCTATATTTTGCACCGCTTTTGTGGTCTTCCTCACATTCTGCCTCATGTTGTATTTATAGACTCTCTTCTAAACCGACCTGGATGTAAGCCCCTCAAGGCTTGATTTGGCTTGGACATCTTTATCTCCTACACTGCCTTAAACAGCATTTACAGTCATTAAGTTTGACTTAAAGCCAAATGTTAATTGAAGGGGGATAAAAAGTCATTTAGATGAGGGAATCTTAGAAACTGTAGTGGATATCTAGTTTTCTTCTGTGGTGTGAAATCAATTAGATTTTGATAAATGATACTGGCCTTTGATTGTCCTTCATCATACACTCATGTCTGGTTTGGGGACCAGTCATATTGGCATCATAAAGCTAACTAGGGAGTCTTCCCCCTTTTTTCTATTTTTAGAATAACTTGTAGAATCCAGTGGGGTTATATAACACTTGAAGTTTAGGTAACACTCATTTATAAAACTGTGCCTGTTGCTTATTTGGGGGGACCGAATTTTTTACCAGTAGTTTGATGTCTTATTGGGTTGTCTCTTCAGGTGTTCTCATTCCTTCTGCATCAGCTTTGCTATTTTATATTTTTCTAGAGCATTGTCTATTTCATCAAAGTTTTCAAAATTTTTAGAATAAAGTTCATATATTCTTTTACTATTTTTTTAATCTCTACCTTATCTGTAGTCATATATTTTTTATTTCTAATACTATTTATTTGTATCTTCTCTCTCTTTTTCTTGTTCAATCTTTCCAGAGAGGCATTCATTTTATTAGTCTTTTCTAATAGCTAGATTGGTTTTATTGATTTTTTTCCCCATTGTTTCCTTATTTTCTCCTTTATTAAATTCTGACTTCATTATGTTTTCTGATGTTAATATTGCTACACTGACTTCCTTCTCGGTAGTGTGTGTCATGTCCCTTCTACTTACCTCAAAGGTCACAGTACCAATCATTTCTGCCAAGATCTCCATAATTTAACTCTGAGTTCATGACGCTTGTATGCTCCTACTGCCAACTTCCAGTTCCAGTTCAAAAGGTAAATCGAGGACCGGAATTGTTTGTCAGACCTTGATCTTTCACCTAATCATACTGGAGGTGACCACCACCTCAACTTTATTATAATAGTCCAGCTTAGTACAGTCACCTGCCTGAGCCCCAGGTTCTTATCTGTAAGCTATCAGTTCAGCACACACACCTTCCATCCAAACTTATATTGCAGCCCTGGCCCGGTCAGCCACTAGACTCCTGTCTCCATCCTACCAACCTGGCCCTACAATCTATTCTCCACTCACGGGCTCGAATGAACATCTCGAATGTGGATATTTTCCTATCACTACCCACCTTCTAAAAAGCTTCCAGTTTTGGAATAAAGTCCTAAAATACCAGAGCCTATAAGGCCCTGTGTGTTACTGCTCACACTTCTGATCACTGAGACCGCTCTCTCTGTCAGCCCTCAGTCTTGCACACCTGATTCATTTTCAGTTTGGTGATGTAGTGCCAGCTGTATTCTCCATCTCGAACACTCTTGATGTGGCTGTCTTATTCTCATTATTCGTGGCTCCCCGGCTTCTATAGCTGCTCCACCTAGAGTAGCAGTAACTGCAACGCCAAGTTATTCTGGCCCAGTGATTCTCAGCCAGGGATAATTTTGCCTCCCCTCCCAGGGAACATACAGCAACGTTTGGAGACATTTTTGGTTGTCACAACTGGGGTAGATGCTACTGTCATCTAATGGGTAGAGGCCACGGGTGCTGCTACATATCCTATAATGCCCAAGAGAGTCCCCCCTCCCACCTCACAGCAGAGGATTATCTAGTCCTAGATGTCAATAGTGTTGAGATTGAGAACAAAGCTCTATCCCAATGCCCTACTTTATTTTCTTCCTAGTACTTTTTTTCTAAGTGAAAAGATCTTCTACTTATTGTCTTATTGATTTTGCTGTGCCTGTCTCTACCTATGAGAAGGCAGTCAGTCTCCAAGAAAGTGGAAGTTTGGTTTCTCATTCATCACTGTACCTGTAGTGCTTAGAACAGCACCTGCCACACAATAGGCACCCCACAAATATGCCTGATTGAATGAATGGAAAAGAAAGTGATGTTTGTCCAACATAATTTACTTTTCATAATTTCTGGTGTTTGCTACTTCCTTTTTCAAGGCAGATGTGTGAGATTTAGTTTGGGAGTGTCTTCGTCAGTTCAGACTGCTATAAAAAATTACCATAGGCTGTCTGGAGGCTGGAGGTCTGAAATCAGGGTGCCAGCATGGCTGGGTTCTACTGAGAGCCCTCCTCCAAGCTGAAAGCTGCTGACTTCTTATTGTATCCTCACAGGGCAGAAAGAATAAAGAAGTCTCCGGGGTCTCTTTGATAAGGGCACTAATTCTATTCCTAAGAGCGCTACCCTCATGAACTCATCTAACCCTAATTCCAGAGCACCCACCTCCTAATACCATCATATGAGGAGTGGGAGGGAGGGCTTCAACATGTGAATATGGGGGCACATGAGCATTCAGTTCCTAAGAGAAATATGCGTCTTTCTTTTCTACTATTGCACAATTCATCTTTTCCCTTTCTTTGAAATTTGAGGCCATAGCTACCTATTTTTAGTATTCTTGTGCTCCTTCTGTTCATTACAGTTTCTCCAAGGTCCTTATAACCTCTCAGTTTTACCAGAGTGCTGTTATCCACGTCACTCAGCCTCCTGGAGAAAAATAGGTGCGGCTCTTCAATTGTTTTCTTTCTTGATTCTCTGTTGCCTACACCAGTTTCATTGTCCAGAGAGGAAAACTTGTTCTACCTACTTAGTCACCTGTTATACCATCAACTCAAGTAGCAGGTGACAATATATAATCCTCAAAGACTTATTTGCTTTTATTTTCAACTCAATCTGTTAATAATCATTTGCAAGTATTAAGCTCTCAAAGAATAACTAAAATTCCACTGGAGAATCTGACTCCTACCATGTCCTTTTTGTCTATGTAATAATCAGGATGCTACATACTATACTGAAGCAGTAATTCTTATTTTTCAAAATAATCAAAGCTGCCTCTGTGTAATGAAGAAAACAACACATTTCCCTAAGTGGTGAGCTGACTCTGAGTGAGGGCTGTGAGGCCCTGGTATCTGAGGTCATCGTGCTTAACGAAAGGAAATGTGATTTAAGATAACAGATGTCTCCCATTTCCTCATTTAATGAAGTATTACTCGAATGTTTTAAAGGTATCTGTGACTGGCCTGATGACAAACTTAACTACTTCCCATATCAATTGTTGAGTTTTAAAATAGATGTTATGATCATTGAGACGCTGGACAGGTCCTCACTGGGCTAGCGTGTCCTCCTGACTCCCCGAGGCTGCAGGCTGATCTCCAGTCCGAGCTCATACAGCAACCAGTGAGTGAATGCCTCAGTAAGTGGAACAACAAAAAGTTTTTAAAGTAATGAAATAAAATAGACATCATTTAAAACAGATTTAGTCACGGTGTTTGTTCTTCCCACACTTACCTCTTCTCCCTGCAACCTGTTTCTGTCTGAGAAAGGAAACTCCTCCTAACAATCAGAACTTCACAAAGACTTAATCCCTCCTTTCACCCTTCACCCCGGGCACCCAGAGTACAACCAGCCCTGAAGCCACCTGTTCTCCCCTGACAATTTTTTGGCTCATCTTTGGGAGACACACCTAGGCTTTTGCAGAACCTCTGCCAGTCAGTGACCCTACACAGTCACACCCTCCTGATTGTGCCATCCCCAGTCTTCCCAGAGCTGAAAGGTAAGTGGCCCATGAGAGATGACTTCCCAGCTGCTCATAATTCTGAAGAATTTTGTGAACTTTTAATTTAAGTAAAGATACCAGAATTTTCTTCTTCCTCTCTCCCATCTCCACTGCCCTGTCACCACCCCCAACAGCCATGCGGAGGACATGAAATGTCCTCATTTTAAGAATAGGAACTAACATTTCTTAAATGCTTATCATGGCCAGGATACTCTGCTGAGTAATTCTTTTTTCATTTTATTAGAGTTAGACCACTTGGAAATTACCTAAAACTACCCTATTCCCCTTCCCTTTCACAGCCACTCCCAACTGACCCACCACCCACCCCACCAAAAAAAAAAAAAGTGGGGTGGGGGGTCATGTAACATGGGATTTTTAACAACCCAATTCTGATGGTGGTGTCCATAGCTACTCTTTGCATTGACATTTTGCCTAATTATGACCAGAAGTCTTTGCTTGGTTTCTTTGACCATATATTTTTTTTCTTAGAAGGCCAGACAAATCAATGCATCCCTTTTCATTACATAAGCTTTTCGATCATACTTCCTTTGCTACAACTACATCAAATATTTCTGCTGGTGTTCTTAGACTTAATAGCAGTATTAGTAACTAACATTTATTGTAGGTTTATTTTACCCCAGCCTCTCTAAGATCTCTACTTGGATTATCTTATTTTAAAGTCACATTAGTGTTGCTATTAACTATTCGAGAATCAGTCGTCCTAGGCACCAGGCAGTTTAGTAACTGGTCCAGGCTTGCTAATAAGTACTGGAAGTCAGATTCGAGTTTGGGCCTCCTGACTCCAGGGTTCGCAGGCTTAATGGCCACATTCCTTGCCTCTTAAGAGCCAAAACTGCGTGGGTCTTGGGCAAACATCCTAACTTTCTCTGGAAGCCCCGTTGTACTTCTTTATGTATCCCACTGTGCTTCCATATAGTCCACTATCGTTCATAGTCCAGGAAATGAAAATAATTGCACCGCCCCTTTGCTGGGTGCGCCGTGAAGTTACAGGACTTTTTAAAAAATAGGTTTCAGGGGAACTAACTTCCTTCCAACCTGTACTCTGAGCTCATCTCATCCAATCTCAGTAACAGGAGTGGCAGCAGTATTTCTGAGCAGACACAAAAATCAAGGTGCATTTCTGGCTCCACAACCTGGGTGAAAGAGTGTTTTGTATTCCCAGATGAAACTCTGCACAGCCCCAGCTCTGTCCCCCCAGCCCGAGCAGTGGTGGTGGCCGGTGCAATGGGCGATCTGGGAGGCAGGTGATCATCCTTATTTAGATGTGCCAGGGATCATGTGACCAGAAAATGGAGGCGAATCTGTATTTCCAGTTAACTGCTCCAGAGGGGAGATTCTGAGGAGCTGTAACGGAGCATCCTTCTCAGCCTCCTGGTAGCTAGCCTCCTCGCATCCTCAGAAGGTAGGTGGGTCCTGATGCGGCTTTGGGGGTGGGGGCTGGGGAGGACAGATTGCAGTGGAGAGTGTTGTCTCGCGACTGGTCTGCTGCTGCAGGGAAGTTGGAGGGCGAGAAAGGAGGGGGATGAGAGGATTGCGGAGCTCTGCCCAGCCCCTCACAAGTGACAGCTGGCAGCTGCTTTTCATTCCGTATCAACTCAAACTGGCGAGGCCTGTGGTCCTTTATGCTCTTCCCTGCCCCCACCCCCCTCAGTGGTCAGGTAATTAGGGAACACAGACTCTACACAGCGATCAACATTTTTTATTCCTCTATGTCTATTATGAAAATGGAGATAGAAAATAAAGGAAGTGATAGTTTGGAAACAGTTTAGGACTCTTGCCTAATGGGTATTGCAATGTCTATTTGGATTACCGGAGAAGCTGAGCGACCCTGGTACAGTAGGATTTTTATTTTTTATATTATTGCTGATAGTTATTGAAGGTAGTAACATACACCCCTCTTCTCCTAATGGATTTTATAGCCTTTAAAGCTTACCTAAGTTCTAAGCTGCAGAATAGGTCACCCTCAAAAATGGGCTTCCATTGTTCTTTATTGCCTTTTCAAAATGAGTATGCAGGCTATACTACCTATGAAATACCAATATTTCCCTGAGAAACTAAGTTATGTGAGGAACTAAAAAAATTACTACTTGATCAAGTTCAAATAAGAAATACATAGGTTGTTAAATTCTTCTGTGCAAGCAAAACCAAAACGAGACAAAACTAGATTCCCGCTTAAAAGGAATGATTTAAGTATGACTGCCTGAGGCCAGAGTACTGGCCGTGGTGGTTTAAGGGAGGAGAACACAATCTCTGTAAGCTGCCCCTCTCCTTTCCTGTGAACTCTTGACATGGTGTGGATCTCATACAAACTGTGATTCAAACACGGCGTCCAGGCTCATTCCAACCAGATGGCCACCCTGAACCCTAATGTCCCCAGAGAAAAAATGGGAGCTGCCACTAATGAGTCCATTTCAAAATGTTCGTTTGATCAAAGTTTTCTTAAAATCATGATTGATAATATTCACAGATTATAAAATCTAGAATGTTTAGGTTAAAATTCCTGCTGATTAAAAAATGCCCCATAAAATTTCTCTTATTAACAACAGAAACTTCTCTAATTAACAACAGAAACTTCTTATCTAGGAGAAGAATACTCTCTTTATGGAAATGTCTCTATTAGTAGGTTACACATATTTAGGACAGTGGAAGCTCTTTTAAAAATGGCTTGAACCTCGGGGCTGCAACTCAAACGCAAATGAACAAGATGAGGCTGTTGTCGTTCAAAGTTAGCAACACCTAAACATCCCCCGGAGAGCTAGCTTTGTAATGCAAAATTACCCTTTGTGTCCTAAATAAGATCTACAGCTTCACCCGTGCTTAAGGATAACGAGTGAGATTGTTCTCCCTATTAACAAAAAGTCAAATTAGCTTTTTTTCCATAGCTAAGGCTCTTTTTGATGTTCCCCAGTGAATTTTCATTTTCATTTCATTTGATTTTTCATTCTTGAATGGCTTTGTACTTGGGGGAGAATTTATTTCTTATTAAAGAAGAATAATATTTCTTTGACCTTTAGACGTCACACTTTTTAGCCAGCTAGAAGACAAGGTTTGGGGTTTGCACGTAGTTTCAGATACTTAATCTAGGTTACGGCAGGAGAGCTGGAGTTCACCTACAGGAGGAAAAAAAAAAGCCTTTTTTCCCTTCTTATCTAGCCTGGAATTTCCTGCACTTTGTTTGACATGCCAACATTTTGCAGAATCTTTACACAAACCAAGCTTCTGCTAGAGTGGTATTGCGCTTGGAATGAGTTCTCAATTTCTTATCAGTTCCAGTTAATCAGATAGTTAGAGTGAGAAGGGCCAGAGGGAAAAATAGTGGAAGACAGATTTTGTCCCTGTTATCCTGTCTGCATCAGAATTGACAACATTTTGATACAGATCCTTTTAGATTAATAATGGCAGGAATCATGGGGTACTGGTCGATAGGTGTGCAAGGGGGTATGGGGGAAGAGACAGGAGAGGGTGCTTCCTTTTTGAGCAGTGTGTCATTTGAGACCTCTGTCAAGCCATTTGCCTGCAATTTTGATAGTTGACTGATTTCTGTATTATTCTTGCATGCTGAGTTTCAACTGCTAAAATAATATAAGCTGAAATAAGTCTTAGGATTAATTTTGACTCCTTCAGTTTACAGACAAGAAAATTAGCCCGCATTACAGTAAGTAATGGGATCAAGACTACAGAGTCTGTGTCAGCTGGGATCAGAACCAGGGTGGCCTAGCTCTTGATCTTGTATTATTTCCTTCTACCCCAGGGACTTTGAGAAGACCTTAGCAAATAAATTTCTCAGAGCTTTAAGAAAAAAACAAACAAACAACTATCAGTCTTCTATTTTAAGGATAAAGTGGCATTTCCTAATTCCTCACAAACCTTAGAAACTTGGGGGAAATGAAACCGAATGCCACACTTAGAGACTGCATTTAGAACAAGATGCTGTCCCTAATGACCGCATGTGATACAGAGGTGATTAAGATGCAATCTCTTACCTCACTCTAGCGAGGAGGAGGGGGTAAAACAAATGGCTTGCAAAGTGAGAAGCGAAGTCAATTCCATGAGGCATAACTCGGGGGCCTTGGGTCCTCAAAGGTGAGCCTTTGAGGTGGACCTTACTCCTTCTTCTTTGTTAGAGAGGAGAAAGGACGGGATTCTCTGATGAGGTAGATTCAATAGTTGAGGGAAGGAGAATTCAACAGAAGGGAATATAAAACTGTAGAGGCAGGAGAACTATCAGCAGATCTTGAGAAATTAAGAGCTCATTTTGTCTGCAACGTAGAGCATTTGGGGGCATCAAGGTGTGGAGTGATCTAAATAGTGGAGCGCCCTGAGGGTCAGACAAAGAAGTTTGTATTAAATGCGTTGACTTTGGGAAGCCAGTGTTTCCTGAGCTCGTGTTGTGATTGGCAATAGACTGCAAGGGTTTGCAGAGACAGGAGGCAAGATGGGAGGCGGTAGTTCACCTGAAATGTAATAGAGGGCAGAACTGTGCCTAGGATGGAGAGAAGACAGGCAATTCCAGAACTGCAGACGTCTGCACTGCTTGAAAATTGAGGGAGATGAGAATCTACCGTGGAGGTGCCTAGAGAGGATTTGCCATACACTGTGGTCAATTATCATTTTATTCCTCATAATTGAGAATCTACCGCCCTGCTGCACTTGATGTAAGTTAACAAAGGCAAGGTGAAGAAAGCATGAAGCTCTCACCCCTGAACAAGCTAGAGCCAGCTCCAGCAGAAGCACTTGCAAAAAGCTAAACCCACACCTGATTAGTCAGCATTAGCTTATGGCCCCAATGCTGGACCATGATTTCTATGACTACACATTCACTGTTACCAAGAGCATGGGTCTGCAAACCTCTAAATCTACTGAGGTGGACCTGTTGTGGGGGAGGGGGGCGGGATGGTATGATGAGGATGGTGACATTTCCTCCAGTTGTCCCCTTCCTTCCTGAGCAGTGTCTGTCTGACTGATCTTACAAGGAAAGGAAGGGGAACACCCAGTCTGAGAACAGGCATCAGGCCAAATGGTACCTCTGACAAGCTTCAAGAAGCTTCTGACTCAGAGTGGAAGTACAGAATGAGTCTTGATTGTGGGCATGGGGGCTGGGGACAAAGCAGGGCAAAAGGGAAGAGGAGAGCTCAGATGTAATCTCTCCTCACTCCCTCTCCGACCTGTCCACAAGGCGAAGCCTAAACACTACCTTTGGTCTGGCGACTTCCAGGCGCAACCGCTCTGTGCCCACTGTTGGAGGAACGGCTCCTGTCTCTGCAAGTCCGTGGTTGGCTCCCACGGCATTTCACCCTACCTGTGCTGTTTGGCGTGAACCCGTATGTGTCTTTTCCTCTTTATTCTCCTAAGTTTCAAATTCTTTGAAGGCAGAATGTGTGTCTGAACCATCGTCTTTGTAATACACCCCCCCGCCCCCAGACTAGTTTAACACTTTACATCCGGTTCTAGGACTGAAATGTTTGCTGAGCTCCTACCAGAAAGAACAGCCCGGCAAGCAGCGGGTGCCAGAGAAACTAGATCTGTCAAAGCTTGTGGGAAACTGGTTTGGAAATCCCAGGTGGGCAATCGAAATTGTTTAGGTATAGCTTTGCCTGCAGACAGAGATCGTTCAAAGTTCTCGCCAATCCAGAAATTCAGAAAGGAATACAGGCTTTGTATAGTGACCAAAAAGGCATGATTTAGTGTTGTCCAAACCCAATAAGGAAACCCCACTGATAAAGCCACCATTGCCCATGAAGCAAGAGAACCACAAGAAGATGACAAATAAAAATTATACTTAGCAAGTACATTTTTCTATGCCCAGCTCCTAGAAATACCCAGGAAAGACTGATGAAATTAGAAGCTCTAGAAATAGCTCTTCTTAAAATAAAACAGGAGAGAAACCAACATAGTGTGATCTTAAGAGAGCACATGTATGTTAGGAGGGCAGGTAAATGGAGATGAGGTGGGAGCTAGAGATTATTGATTCATGGAAAGTTCAATATTGGTAACTGAAAGAAAGCAAGCTTGGGATGGAGTAAAGCCCCATCTCTGGGCTGGTCACAGGGACGTTTTCTTTGTGCATCAGACTAAGTTCAGGGTGATCCAAGGTTAGGTTCTTGAGATAAGACCTGAGGCTGGACTTCCCATGAGAAGCCTCTCACCCAAATTTTTTAGGCATTTACCAATTTATAAGCTCAAGATTTGTTTCTGACTAGCTTGATAGGTGGCTGGTCTTAAGCTATTAATTTTATTTTCAAGTACTACTAAATTTTATTCACCCTCAGGATCTGGTAATTAGAAAATGTGAGTGATATACCAGAGTCTTAGAATTCCATGTAATGCTATAATTCTGTGAAGAACAATTATTTAAAACATAAGCACATTTTTCCCCTTAAATGACTGCCTGCGTTTGCACAATGAAGACATACCAATATAAAATAGCTAAATGATTCAGATCTCCCTGTGAAGTTGGCATATAGCTGTGTGGTTACTAAATATATCCCTCAAGAGAGTATGAAATTAATCAAGTCTCATAAATTAGTTTCATAGAATGTGATTACACTATGCAAGGGCATGAGTAAGTAAAGGGGATGGCTTCTTTTTCTCAGTCTCAGGGGGCCTGACTTTGGCTTCTCTCTCTCCCTCTAGATCTGTCAGGCAGCAGGGCTCTTTTCTGAATTCTTGATTTAATCTTTGTTGTATTTTTTCTCCATCACCATTTAGTCTCCTTTGCCCCCCTCCTCACAGCAATCACCACACTGTTATCCATGTTCATGAGTCCTTTTTTCTTTTTGCTCAGTCACTCTACCCCCTAACCTCCCACCCTGGCCACCACTAGCTGTCATCCTGCTCTCCATCTATGAGTCTGCCTCCATTTTCATAGTTAGTTCAGTTTGTTCATTAGATTTCACATATGAGTGTAATCGTATGGTATTTGTCTTTCCCTGACTGGCTTATTTGACTTAGCATAATGTTCTCTAGGTCCATCCATACTGTTGCAAAGGGTAAAATTCTATTTTTTTTTTTTTTACGGCAAAGTAGTATGCCATTGTGTAAAGGTCCCATAGTTGTTTTATCCACTCATTTACTGATGGACGTTTGGGCTGCTTCCATATCTTGGCGATTGTAAATAATGCTGCAGTGAACATAGGGGTACTTGTTCTTTCAAGTTGATGTTTTGGGTTCCTTTGGATATATTCCCAGAAGTGGGATAATTGGGTCAACAGGCAGATCCATTTTTAATTTTTGAGGTATCTCCACACTGCTTTCCACAGTGGCTGCACCAGTCTGCATTCCCACCAACAATATAAAAGGGCTCCCCTTTCTCCGCATCCTCACCAGTACTTGTTTTTTGATTTATTGATGATAGTCTTTTGACAGGTATGAGAAGATATTTCATTGTGGTTTTAATTTGCATTTCTCTGATGATTAGTGACACTGAGCATCTTTTCATATGTCTATTGGCCATCTGTATGTCCTCTTTGGAGAAGTGTTTATTCAGGTCCTTTGCCCATTTTTTAATTGGGTTGTTTGTTTTTTTGGTGTTGAGTTTTGTAAGGACTTTATAAATTTTGGATATTAACCCCTTATCAGATGTATCTATCAGCAAATATGTTCTCTCATTCTGTGGGTTGTCTTTTTATTTTGTTGATGATTTCCTTTGCTGTGCAAAGTTTCCTTTGCAAACTTTTTAGTTTGATTTGGTTCCATTTATTTACTTAGTCTTTTGTTTCCCTTGCCTGGGGAGATGTATCTGATAAAAAATTGCTATGAACATCAGGCAGTAGGGCTTTCTAGTAGAAGAGATGAAGAGAAGGACTGATAATGCCTCTTCCAGAGCTAAGATTCTTCTTGAAACTGGGTGTGCCTGTTAAAGCAATCAGATACTGTATTCATTTGTTAGAGCTGCCGTAACAAAGAACAACGGACTGGGAAGCCTAAACAACAGAAATTTATTTTCTCATAATTCTGAAGGCTAGAAACCTGAGATGAAGGTGTCATCAGGGTTGATTTCTCCTGAGGCCTCTCTCCTTGGCTTGTAGATGGCCATCTTTTCCCTGTGTCTTCATGATGACCTTATTTTAACTTAACTATCCCTTTGAAAACCTTATCTCCAGGTACACTCACACTCTGTGGTCCTAAATGTTAGGATTTCAACATATGAATTTTGCTGGGGCAAAATCCCGCTCATAATAGTTACCTGAGGAATGTGACAGTGAATGTGCTGAGAATTCCTGTTGGTTCCATGACTGGTGACTGGCCCCACCCTTTATTTGTCATACTTCAGTGCTGAGTCCAAGGGTCAATTCTGGGTCCCATTACCACCTTGGAAATTCACAGTGAATATGGGAGGCTTAGTTTTGCCCAAAATCTTCTAATGATAGTAAGAGTAATATTAAATAATGTGAGTAATATTAAATATTAGAATATAAGTAATATTTTAATTTTGTATTATTTTATATTAGTTTCAAGTGTACAGCATAATGGTTAAATAATTATATAATGGTATTACAAAGTGATCCCTCTGATAATTCAAGTACCCACCTAGCACCATACATAGTTATTACAATATTATTGACTATATTCCCTTGCTGAACTTTACATCCCATGAATATTTTACAACTACCAATCTGTGCTTCTTAATCCCTTCACTTTTTTCACCCAGACCCCCAAGCCCTTCCCTTCTGGCAACCATCTTTTTTTTCTCTCCATCTATGGCTCTGTTTCTGTTTGTTTCTTTCTTTCTTTTGTTCATTAGATTCCACATATAAGTGAAATCATATAATATTTGTCTTTCTCTGACTTACTGTACTTGGCTATTTTATGTTGTTATATTAGACTTAATTTTATTTATTTATGCTATGATCTTTATTATTTTCTTCCTTCTGCTCACTTTGGGCTTTGTTTATTGTTATTTTCCTAGTTCCTTTAGGTATAAGCTTAGATTGTTTGAGATTTTTCTTGTTTCTTGAGGTAGACCTTTAATGCTATGAATTTCCCTTTTAGGACTGCATTCACTATGTCCCATAGATTTTGAATTGTTGTGTTTTCATTTTCATTTGTCTCAAGGTATTTTTTTTTAATTTCTTCCTTCATTTCATTGTTAATTCATTCAGTGTTTAGTAACATGTTATGTAGCCTCCATGTTTGTATGTTTTTTAGTCTTTTCCTTATAATTGATTTCTAGTTTCATACCCTTATTGTTAGAGAAGATGCTTGATGTGATTTCAGCCTTCCTAAATTTACTGAGACTTGGTTTGTGGCCTAATATGTGGCCTATCCTCGGAAATTTTCCATGTTCACTTCAAAAAAATGATCCATGCTGCTTTGGGTGAAATGCTCTGAAGATGTCAATTAAATCTATCTGATCTAGTGTGTTATTTAAGGCTACTGTTTTCCATGTTGAATTTTTGTCTGGAAGATCTATCCATTGATTTCAAAGGGGTGCTAAAGTCCTTTACTATGACTGTATTACTACTGATTTCTCCCTATATGACCATCAATATTTGCATTGTATATTTATGTGCACCTATATTGGGTGCATACATGTTTACAAGGGTTGTATCTTCTTGTTGGATTGATCCCTTTATCATTATGTAATGTAATATCCTTCTTTGTCTCTTATTATATCTTCATTTTGAAGCCTGTTTTGTCTGATATAAATATTGCTACCCCAGCTTTTTTGTGTGTCAATTTGTACAAAATATCTTTTTTCATCTCTTCACTTTCAGTTTGTGTGTGTCTTTCAGTCTGAAATGGGTCTGTTGTGGACAGCATATATATATGGGTCTTATTTTCTTATCCATTCAGCTACACTTTGTCTTTTGATTGGAGCATTTAATCCATTGACATGTAGTGATTATTGATATGTATGTAGTTATTGCCATTTTATTATTGATATTTATGTTCCTTTTTCCTTCTTTTTCTTAAAGTTCTTTTAACATTTCTTGTAATACTGGTTTAGTGGTGATAAATTCTTTTAGTTTTTTCTTGACCGCGAAGCTCTTTATCTCTCTTTCAATTTTAAATGATAGCATTACTGGGTAGAGTAACCTTGGTTATAGGTCTTTGCTTTTCATCACTTTGAATATTTCATGCCAATCCTTTCTGACCTGAAAAGTTTCTGTTGAAAAATCAGTTGATAGTCCATGGAAGCTCCCTTTTAGGTAACTAACTGTCTTTCTTTTGCTTCTTTTAAGATTCTCTCTTTATCTTTAACCTTTGGCATTTTAGTTATGATGTGTCTTGGTGTGGGCCTCTCTAGAGTCATCTTGTTTGGGACTCTCCGTATTTCCTGGACTTCTGTGTGTTTCTTCTTCACCAGGTTAGGGAAATTTTCTGTCACTATTTTTTCAGATAGGTTCTCAATCCCTTGCTCTCTCTCATTTCCTTCTGCTATCCCCATGATGATATTGTCCCAGAAGTCCCTTACACTGTCCTCAGTTTTTAATTTTCTTTTCTTTTCTTTTTTCTACTTTGGATGTTTTCTGCTACCTTGTTTTCCAAATCGCTGATTTGATCCTCTGTTTTGTCTAATCTACTGTTGATTCCTTCTAGTGTATTCTTTGTTTCAGTTATTATATTCTTCATTTCTGACTTTTTTCTGATTTCTATGTCCTTTTGATGCTTACTCTCACTTTGTTGAAGTTCTCACTGACTTCATTCATTCTTCCCTTAAGTATCTAAAGCATCCTTATGAGCATTGTTTTCAACTCTGTATCTGAGAGTTTGCTTGCCTCCATTTCATTTAATTTTTTTTCTGGCGATTTCTTCTGTTCTTTCATTTGGGACTTGTTTTTATGTCTCCTGTTTGGGCCAACTCCATGTGTGTGTGTTGTTGTTGATGTTGTTGTTTTTCTGTATATTAGGTAGAGCTGTTATATCTCCCAGTCTTGGTAGTGTGACCTTATGTAGTTGGTGTCCTTTGGGGCCCAGCAGCACAGTCTCCCTGATCCCCTGGGCTGGGTGCTCCATGACGGTCCCCTGTGTGTTATGTGTACACTCCTGTTATATTCAAACCTTGATTGCTGTTGGATGTTTGTGGGTGGGATTAACCTCAGGATGGCTGGCTGTGAGGATCTGGCCCAGCCACGGAGAGTGCCTCAGGAGGTATGTGAGTTGCATGAGGCAGGTTCTCAGGAGCCACCAGGTAAGGGGCAGCGGTGATCACCAGGTTATAGAATCAAATTCAGTGCCAGTGCTGGGTCTGAGGCCATTCAGCCAAAACCTCAGAGTATCCCGAGGCCAGCTTCCACCGTTCGGGGCCTGTGGACCTTTACAGTGTAGTGGAGTTCTCAGGGAGTCATCAGGATGGAGCCAGTAGAGTCCATCAGGCTAAAGCAGATTAAGATTTGGCCATGTGGAGGGAGGGCCTAACACAGAAAACATGGTATGTGTCAGAGGTGCAGGAAAATGGCCCTGGACCTAAAGTCACACAACTTCGTTTTTCCCTGTGTGTCTCTGGCACCCCCAGTGGCTGCCCCCAATTCCTTGAGACTTTCTTAAAGAAAGACCGCAATGCAGTCCTGCCCAGGCTGGTTGCCACTGACAGAGTATACAGCCAAGAGCCAGTTGGGTAGGGCAGGGCCTCTGAGAGTTGTCAGAGTGGGGCCAGTGTAGCTCACCAAGCTAATGTCCTAAGGGGGGGTGCCTAAGTTAGGAAAGAAGATATCTTTGGGCAGTGAGGGAGAGGGACTCCACACAGGGACATTGGCAGCTGTCCCTCTAGCCTTCTCCCCAAAGCCACACAACTCAGTCTCTCCCCATATGACTCTGGCACCCTCCAGGCTGTGGTCCCTTCACTGGAGCCACTGGTGAGTGCCTGTGAATAAGAGTTTGTGTGCACGCCCTTAAAGAGGATGCCTGGGTTTCCAGCAGCCTTCTGTTTCACCTGCGTAAATGAGCTTCCGCTGATTTTCACAGCCAGATGTTATGTGGGCTAATCTTCCTGGCACTGGTGCTCCAGGCTGAGGAGGCCAGCGTGGGGTTGAGGCCCCATTCACCTCAGAGAGGACCTCTGCAGCCGAGATATCCCTCCAGATCCTCAACTGCTGCACGTGAGTGCAGGGCCAGCTCACCTCACATCTCCACCTTCTCTACCAGTCTTGATGTGGCTTCTTTCATAAATCCTTAATTATAATCTTTAGCTGGTCTGGTGTCCAGCTTGATTGTTCTGTAATTTAGTTGTAAATTTGACGTGGTAATGGGAGAAGGTGAATGCAGCTTCCACCTCCTTCATCATCTTGGGCTGTTCCCTCCTGTGTACTGTAGCTTTGTAATAAGTTTGAAGTCAGGAAGCAGGGGACCTCCAACTTTGTTCTTTTTCAAGATTGTTTTGACTGTTTCAGTTCACTTGAAATTCCATATGAGTTTTAAGATGGCTATTTCTATTTCTGCAAAAGATGCTCATAGAATCCAAGGTACCTGCTTTTAGAAACCACTTTTCTATTCTAATTTTTAGCAAAATCATTGAAATAATAACTAGCACAATATTTAACTCTTCTGTAGCATCAACTCTGATGTGCCAGGCCATGTTCTCTATACTTACCCAAATCAACTCATTTAATTTTTACAAATCCCTAAGTCGGTAGTGTTTCCTCATTTACAGATGAGGAAACTGAGCCACATAGGAACTCTGTGTAACTTTCTTAAGGTCACCAATTTAAAAGTTCAGAGCCCAGATTCAAGTGCAGGCAGTCTGATTTCAGAGTCAAGACTTCAGCTGCTAATGTGTGCCCTTTCTGGAAAAATTAAAAATACTGTGTAGCCGTTCGGGATGTATTCACTAGGTTCTTGTCTCAGAGTTGTGCTTCCCCTGAAAGAGAGAAAGAATGAAAGAAAGAAGGGAGGGAGGGAGGGAGGAAGGGAGGAAGGAAGGAAAGGAGAAAGAGCAAGAGAAAAGAAAAAGAAGAAAGAAAAAGATTCCTTGGTTAAAACAAGATACACAAAATAAAACAAATTTATTTTCTATAGGACATCTCAGAGTCCATGATAGGTTCGCATGCATTACGAAGTCCATAAAAGAGGATATAATACAGTGTTTGCCAAACCCACTTGGCACAGGGCCCTTTTGCCTAGATCTATGGAAATTCTCCTCTGGCCACAGCCTTCGGGAAGCTCTCGCTTAAACAAATGACCAGAAGTGCCCTTTCCATGTTTCTTTCACCCCTTAGATAGTTTGGAAACCTCAGATACAAATCTTCCTCGTGTGTCTGTTTCTGTGTTTGTCCCTATCAGTCCCAGGCCCGAGCACACAGGGAACTGACTATGGGAGAGCATTCCAGAAATACGTTGTGTCTTGCCATAGCCTGCTTCCTGGGGTCATTGGGGTCTGAGAGGTGACTCTGTTTTAAACCACAGCAAGTGACTGTATGGGAATGAAAAGATAAAGGAACTTCATGCTAGATGAAAGCAAGGAACAATTAGCCCAGCAGGAAGGAAATATAGAAATGGGATGGTGTTACCAAAGGCACGGAACACTGGAGCATTCATCATGTATTTATTCAACAAGTGCTCACTAGGTGCTGGGCAGCACTCCCAGCCCCAGGGGAGTCTCTGCGGAGGATGGCACTAGCTGGCCCTTTAGGAGCTGACGGCCCAGCCGGATGGAAATATTTCCATTCTCTACCTCAGTTTACTCAGCTGGGAAACAGAAAACAGAAAATGATGCCCTAAAAGGGTGCCATCAAAAAACATTGTTTATTGCAAAAGTATACTTTGTAGTTAGAGAGATAGGGCAAGGAATCAAGGAGGGTTTTTTTCTTTAAAGAAAAGAAGAAGATAAATAAAAGAGAAATTTTCAGAAGCAAAAAAAAATTTTTTTAAGGAAAAACATCCAAAACTGAAAAACAAAAAACTGTGAACCTAAGAAGGTAAACAAGCAGCAAAAGGAAACAAAGTGAAAAGAGTAGACTATTGGAAAAGAAGCCATTGTGCAGATACTGAAAAACAAGGGTCCAATGGGGTAAATTTAAAACAACCTATTGCAAGGGATGAATCAGCAACTGCCATGAGGAGCTATGGCTGAGTCTTATTTATTTTAATACCCCCACTGTTTGCACAGATCAGACCTTCCAAACATACTTGTGAGGATAAACGAATACGATAGACACGTCATGATGGGCTAATGGAAGACTGGGCTTCTCCACCTTTCTTTGGTGAAGCTTATGTGCTTTGCTATGCCTGCTGCTTCCCACACTTTATTTGGGAAAACATTCAAGAGCCCTGATAATATGACAGCCAGATGTGACAGCATAATGTTGCTACTTATAAACACCTGAAATTACTACTTACTGAGCACTTAATTTTTTTCTAACGTTAACTTGAATTTGCCCAAGTGAAAATTTCTTGACACTCTTGTATAGAATCTTATTGTATTTAAATTGCCACTTTATTTTAAAATGTTGCACATACTTATGTTTTAAAAATTGAAACAACATAGGGGAGTAAATGAATGAAAAGTAAAAATCCCTTTCTCCCAGGTAGAGGCTCAGAATACTTTCCACAAAAGTGGAAAGGGAGGAAAGTATCTCAATCCCTGCTGGATGAAAGTATCTCAATCCCCGCTGGATGTCTGCTTAGGCAGCAGACCGTCCTGATCCATCTTGAGCCAGTGAAAAGAGCAATAGGGTAGCAGTGGAGTGACCTGCACTATCACTGCATGGTGGGGCAGGGTGGCATATGTGTTCTATGAGTGAAGTGACCTCATGGACAGTAGTGGACTTGAGCTAGTTTTTCATACCCCCCCTGTTATGGGCTGAATTGTGCCCCTGCCCCAATTCAGATGTTGAAGTCCTAATTCCCTGTGTTTAGACACACGGTCTTTAGAGAAGTAAATGAGGTCATTAAAGGTAGGGTCCTAATCTAATATGACTGGCCTCCTTATAAGAAGAGATTAGGACACAGGCAGACACAGAGAGAAGACCACGGGAAGATACAGAGAGAACGTGGCCACCTGTGAGCCAAGGAGAGAGGCCTCAGAAGAAACAAACCTTGCCAACACCCTGATCGCGGACTTGTCGCTTTCCCAATTGTGAAAAAATGAATTTCTGTTATTTAAAGCACTCAGTCCGTGGTACTGTGTTCTGGCAGCCCTAGCAAACTCATGTACCACCACGAGTGGGAAGGCCTCAACCTGAGGCCGTGCCAGCCCCTGAGGACAGGGTGAAGATGTCAGGTCTCCTCTGTCAGAGAGAAGTGGGCAGTGGGGAGGCCCCACGGGCCCTCGAGGATCTCATACAAGGATAAACATGAGGGAAAGGAGTAGGGATAACCAGCCCCCTCCCCAAGATCAGACTGGGAAGAGCAATGAAAAAACAGCCCAGCCTCTCCGCAGCCCCCCCTCACCCACCCACTTGCCCCTTCTCTGGCATCTAAGATGCTGGAGTAGGAGGGATGGAAGAGCCCATCCTGTCCCAAAGTTTCTGAGGCACAACTTTGGACAGCACTAGGTAGGAGAGTCAAAGAGATAATAAGATTTTAAGATAAGAAGTTAGCAGTTTTATTTATTTTTACCTTTTTTATTTTTTCTAATTTGATTTTTATTTTTTAATAATGCCTACAATATTATGTTAGTTTTAAGTGTACAACATAGTGATTTCACATTTACATACCTTACAAAGTGATCTCCCCGTTAAGTTTACTGCCCATCTGACACTGTTCATAGTTATTACAATGTTACTGACTATATTCCCTGTGCTGTACTTTACATCCCTGTGACTGCTTTATAACTGCCAGAGAAATTAACAGTACTTAACTGAATTGGATTTTAATAACTAAAAGTGACAAGATAACATGAAGGACGGAAGCGTGAGTCAACATAGTACAGTTGGGATAGCAGTGATTAGAGAAAATTTAAACTATTTCATGCTTGTATCATCACCAAATTTAAACTACTCAAAAGAAAGTTATTATTTTTTTTACAGTAAACGCCTTTTACATATATCTTGGTATACGTCTGTGTGTATTCTGTGCTTACTGCATTTAGAATTGTGATAAATACAGCCCCAAACTGTCATTAAGTTATACACTTTATACTCACACCACCACATTTGGGGGAGCTACTGCCACAAAATATTGAAGCTTTACAACTTTTAAAACACATCCAACTTTGAGAAAATAAATTTTATTTTTCAAGTTGTTTTCATCTACAGTAAAAGTCAGCAACCTAGAACCCCAGGTCAATTCCAGTCTCCCACCTATTTCTGTACCTGAAGTTTTACTGGGACTCAACCACACCCTTTCAGTTATGTATTATTTATGGCTGCTTTTGTGCCACAGCAGCGTTGAGTAGTTGCCACAGAGACCGCATGGCCTGCAAAGCCTAACATATTTAGTATCTGGCCCTTTCCAGAAAAACTTTGGCAACCCCACTTTGGAGAAGTTAAAGCCTGAAGTCCTCTACCGCGCTCTGTACGTCAGCAAGCATAACTACTTGAGCAGCAGTTGGGAGAGTATATAGGTGCCTGTTGTTCATATTTCTAAAGCCAAATTGTTCAAGCTCTTGCATGACTTAGGGGAAGAAACTAAATTTAAGACGGTGCAGCCACTGCATCACCCTGTGGGGCCGGTGGAGAGCCTGCGAGCACATTTCCTTGTATCGCTTTTGCGGTTGTGTGAGTATAAAGCGTAGGCAGGAGACTGGGGCACGGAGGCATTCACAGGCCGGTCTACACAAAGGAGAAATTCCGGGTGGTGCTGAGTGGCTGACGTGGGAGGTAGGTGGGGTTCCGGGAGTCTGTGCCGAGGCCCCGGTCATTTGGCCATCCTACAGAAGCTGCTGCCCCTGGCACGGAAGACTTACCCTCATTTTGGAGACAAACGGTGGTGCACTTCTCTTCCCTTCCCTTCCTAAGAACCTCACCCTTGCTTAGCCTCACCCACCCCCACCTGCTCCCAGTATTGTCCGAGAGGTGCTTATATTGTTAAGGGAGAGGGCACAGGGAGATCTGCACTGGGTGAACTTGGCCTGTTTAGTTTACAGCAGTTACTTCTTTATAATTCACATCTGTAAAGAGTCACCTAACATTTCTAAATTATGTTTTCACAAAAGCTTGTTATCAAAAGTAATTTGTTGGTAGAGAATTTTGATGATCACATTCCAATGCGTGGCGAGAAGAGCACTTACCAGAAGAGCAGGGCATCTTCACACCTCTAACACAGGGTGTTTGTTCAAAGGGTGTTTAGTCTTCTCTACCGCGTGCTAGGTAGGCCCCGCGCTAAACCTTAGGAGTGCCTCCCCTCCCTGTCTCCCCTGTTCGCAATCAAGAATTTAATTATTATCTCAAAAGCAAATGGTTTAAATGGTGTTTAGGTTTTCCTTCTATTACTGCTCACTGTTCCTCAAACTTTCGTGTTAATAAGATCTACTGTAAAGAAGTTTATACACACAAGTACATATGTTACACTTCAGGGAACAATTCAAGAACTTATCCAAGGACCATTTGTACTACATGTGATTTTTGCTGCCTACACATTTTTAGAATCCAGCCCCGGATAAGGAGACAGCACAGTGTTCTTCTAGAAGAGATGGCTGTGGTTTGTGGGTTTTTGCAAAATCCATAGAGAATGTGGTTATTGGGTGACTGCCCAATGCTTGTCTTTCATTTACTGTCATCTACTTTCCTTATTTTTGCCCATTTTTACCTGCCTCAGCAGCTGACTGTTAGGGTCCACAACACTTCTGTTCTAGGGTGAGTGAGGCCCAGCTGGGAAGCTAATTGTTGCCAAAGGCCTCATTTCATGGGCTCGAACTCAGCTCCCTGTGATGGAACCTAAGCTCCCCATCCTTTCCTCGGTATCAGCTTGAAGAAGCTGAGCGTGAACCCCAGTTCTGTCTCCTGGTTGAGTCATTTGAGAAGTGCGCTCGGGCTTGCAAGGGTGCCTTGCACTCTGACCTCCAACTGTGCAGCCTCCTTTATCAGACAAGAATCCTGAACTGGCAATCCTCCAACCATTGGGCTTTAAAGGGCTAATTTATGTACTTAACAAAGGAAGCAAGCACCTCATGAAAGGTTCTGTTTGTTTTTTCTTTTTTCTTTTCTCTCCATTTCTATAGAAGGTAACTTTATCAGCTCCTATATCTTGCCTGATAGAGGCCAGCCAAGAGAACTTTAGGAACTCTGCCATAAAGGAACTTTCTCTTTATCATTTTTCCCAAATAGAACAGCATAGCCACCCAGTATTTTTATAAAGAACAATTAATGTTTTAACCTGCTACCCTGCTTCTCTCTGGAGTTGTAGTTTTTAGTTGCCAATCTTACAAGAATGATTCATTGCCCAAAAGGGCTGTTGGGCGTACATGCCTGTCAGGAAGCACTACCCCCTGGAAACGCTGCCTGTCTCCGGAGGCGTGCTGTTTAGGTTCACTGCGCACTTCCTACGAAAAAGAACCTGATCTCAGGCAAGGCTAATCCTTCAACAACAGTTAAATCCCTCTGGGTTCAGAAATGCTGGAAGAATATAAAACACAGAATGTGCTTACCTTTGTTCCCGGCCTAAAGGCAAGAAGGTGCAGTAAACTACGTTTTGTGTTCGTAGTCCTTCATGCTGTGGTGCCAGGGCTGCTGCGGACTCCATTCTAGCTTCTTTATTGAGAAGCGTAAGTCCCGGAAACACAAAATCTGCTAGTACACATGGGATCCGTTTTCAAATTGGAGAATGCCAGTTACACCGCCGTCCCTTCTTGATCATTTCAGGGTGTACAGATTTAGTGTAAATAGCATTGGTTCACACAAGGGCCCAGTTCTTTTTCCAGCTTCCTGTGTTGAGTTGAACCCTTAGCTAATTCAGTCTATTTTTTTCTAATATCTAAATTTAAGGCTATTTTTTTCTAGAAATTTCTCTACCTGCTTTCACAAATTTTAATACATAGGGCTTTATTTTTCAGTTACAGATAAGTATGTTTCTTCAGTTTTCAAACTGTCACAAACTTGTTGTGATTGATTTTAGATATATGGCTCTGAAGTCCAAGAATATACTACATGTAGTATTGACTTTTGGTGTTTACAAGACTATATAGTCAGTTTTTGTAAGTTTGGAAAAAACTGAGTATTTTTTATTGAGTGCAGATCTGTCCATTAGATCAAGCTACATCATTACATTGTTCAAGTCTTCTATATTCTTACGCATTATTTCAGATCGATTTATAAATTCTTGAGTATACTCAAATATTCTCCCATGGAATTAATTTCTTCTTTTAATTTATATTTAATTTTTGTTTTATTTATTTTGGGCTATGTTGTTAAAAGCATATTGACAATGGATTATTACATCTTCCCAATTAGCCTTTTTAATTATGAAATAATAACTTCCTTATTATTAAAATGCTTTTCTGACTGAAGTCTTTTTTATTTGACGTTAATATTGTTGTTACTTGCTTTCTTTGGCTAATATTTCTGATATATCTTTTCATATGACTTTGTTGTCAACACTTCTGCTTTATTATTTTTAACTGTTCCTTTTTTAAGCAGCATGGCTATTCAGGGTAAGTAACACTCCCTGCTAAGACAAACACCCCAAATCTCACTGCTTTATCACAACGAAGGTTTAAAACTTACACTTTATTCATTATAATCTTTCATATTCTTTTGGGTGTTTTTTTTAGGACTTTTATTGTTAAGTCTTCTGTCTGCTCTCTCTGCTGGCAATCCCCCAGAGCGCTTCTTCTCTAGTGTAGTTCATAGGGGGTTTTTTGCGGGGCAGGGGAGGTGTGTATTTTGGTATGAACTTATCTTTCTGAGGGTTTTTTTTCCCCTAAGTAGATTTCCAGTGAATCCTAAATTGTAAAAGTAACACTACCAGTGGTCACACTTGATTCTTCTGGAGTCCTAGGACTGGGTCGAGGTCTTCAATCATCCTAGATGAATCTTAATTTTAATTTCTTGACTGGGGTTTCCCACATCCTTCAGGTAATATAAACCAAGACATGCTTGGCACACTGTTAGTGTCTCTAATTCTTATGGGTTGCTTTTTATTTTCCACCCAAGATTTCAGGCTGACTGTGCTTTTCTAAGGCCAGCAGATGGAGTTTGTTTTCATCCCATTTTCATTAAGGAGGCAGTTCTTTAGGGCGCAAGGCCTTATGTAGAAAGTTCTGGCCCAGGCCTTTCTTCTCGTACCTGGCGCTCACTTCTCCTGCGGCCTCCTAAGGCCCATGTCCAGCCTAAAAACCCATGGACTTGCTTCCAATCAGTTTTCTAGAGTAACTTTTTATTTCTGGTGTCTGTTTTTTGTTTTGTTTTGTTTTTTACTTTAGAAATACATTAATACTTTTTGGGTGTTCTATCTTATACAACATGGCTTTGTGATGTACAAATGTACATAGCATTACACCTTGCCAGACACACTTTAGCAAGGAGAGAACGTCTCAGAGTGAGAGCCCAAGGGGTGTTACCTCGAATTTAATAGCACGGTTTCATTTTTATTGTATTTAATTTACATGACTATCTTTTAGGCAAGTGATTCTAATTTCCATAAATACCAGTGTACCAACATTCCTTTCAAAATAAATTTATTTAACTAAAATAAGTCAGTATAAAGAAAAATATTAAGCACATTTGCATGTGCTAGGTGGCTATGAAAAAACCATAAATGTAATATATTAATACTCAGGCTTCGGGAATAGCTAAAAGAATTTGATGCCTTTCCTAGCATTTCTCCCCATTTTTTAAAATGTTCTTTCATGCTTTAGCAACGCAGACAAGAAGATGTGTACTGTTAACATGAGCCGGGGTTGAGAATGTGGAAAATGGGTCAGCCAAAGTAGGGCACGGTATGAGTCAGGTGTTCCCTCAAAGCAGTGGATAAAGGGCAGCTATCTTAGTCAAAATGGCTAGATTAAGATGTGGTCAACTTCGGGTCAAGGTGGTGGCGTAGGCAGACATGGCTCACCCCTTCACACAACCACATCAAAATTACAACTAAGATATAGAACAACCATGACTCAGAACTATCAGAAACTGAGTTGAATGGAAGTCTGACAACTACAAAATCAAGAAGAATGGAAGTCTGACAATTATGAAATTAAAGAAACCATAGCATCCACTAGTAGGAGGGGTTCACACGTGTAATGGACTGGTCCCACACCCATGTGTGGTGGATAGAAATTCAGGAAGGGTATCTGGAGAGCAAGCAGTCCTTGCCCCGCACCAGGGCCTCCAGCCCAGGGTTCTGGTGCCAGGAAGATAAGTTCCCACAACTCTGGCTGCAAAAACCAATGGGAATCGAGACTGTTGAAGAAACTTATGGAGCCCATACCAGTTCTCCTTAAAGAACCCAGACATGGACTCACCTAATCAGACTCGCTCCCTCTGAGCCCTAGCACCAGGGTAGCAGCTTGAAAGGCACCAGAGGTATACAGGGAGAAGCTGAAGTGTCTGGCATCGGGGCAAGCAGAGACCATTGTCCATTTGTTAAACCCTCTTCCCACAGAACCAGCTAGCTGGTGCCATATCTGAGACTCCATCAACCTGGCCAATACTTTTTGACCTGCCTTAGAGATCCCAGAAGGCTCTGCCCCACCCAACTAATGGGCCCACCCAAGCTGCTATTCCTTAAGAATGGCTGGTCTTGGCTATTAAGTCCTATTAAATAATCAACAGCTGGCTTCAGTGGGCCCTAACAGCAGCCAGATTAGATTCACAGCTTGGTTTGCCTGGGAACCTCCAAGCCCAGCACAAGTAGCAGCCATCTCAGATTGCTTTATAGCTCAGGCAGGGTGGCCTCAAGCAAAACACAGGTGGGTATTGACCTTGGCCTGCACCACCTGGGAAACCCCAGGGCCAAGTGCACCCAGTGGACAGCCATAGACCACTTCGGAGCACCACCACCCAGCCCCTGCACCGCTGATCCTCCACAGAGGGCGGAGGTTGGTTGTCAGTGGTCACAGCCAGTCCTTATAGCTGACTGGCCTGGGTAAATCCCTCCCATAGATCTGCCAACAGCAACCAAGGCCCTACTATAAGAGGAAGACGTATTCAGCGCACACTAAGATTGCCCCTTGAGCACCCAGCTTGTGTGATAGGGGAGGTTGTGCCACTGGACCCTACAGGACACCTACTACATTAGTCCACACTACCAAGACACAGAGTCAAAGCAGCCCTACCTAATACATAGAAACAAACACAGGGAGGCTGCCAAAATGAGGAGGCAAAGAAACATGGCCCAAATGAAAGAACTGATCAAAACTCCAGAAAAAGAACTAAACAAAATGGAGATAAACAATTTGTCAGATGCAGAGTTCAAAACACTGGTTATAAGGGTGCTCGAAGAACTTAGTGAGGGCCTCAACAGCATAAAAAAGATCCAGTCAAAAATGAAGGATACACTAATAGAAATATGGAACAATTTATAAGGAAACAACTGTAGAATGTATGAGGCCAAGAATCAAATCAATGTTTTGGAATATAAGGAACCAAAAAATAACCACACAGAGCAAGAAGAAAAAAGAATCCAAAAAAATGAGGATAGCACAAGCAGCCTCTGGGACAACTTCAAGAGTTGCAACATTCACATCATAGGGGTGCCTGAATGAGAAGAGAAAAAGCAATGAATTGGAAATCTGTTTGAAAAAATTGTGAAAGAAAACTTCCCTAATTTGGTGAAGGAAATAGACATGCCATTCCAGGAAACACAGAGAGTCCCAAACAAGGTGGATGCAAAGAGGCCCACTCCAAGACACATCATAATTAAAATGCCAAAGCTTAAAGATAAAGAGAGAATCTTAAAAGCAGCAAGAGAAAAGAAGTTAGTTACCTACCGGGGAGTTCCCATAAGACTCTCAGCTGGTTACTCAAAAGAAACTTTGCAGTCTAGAAGGGATTGGCAAGAAATATTCAAAGTCATGGAAAGCAGGGGCCTATAGCCCAGGTTGCTCTACCCAGCAAAACTATCATTTAGAATCAAAGGGCAGATAAAAAGCTTCCCACACAAGAAATAACTAAAGGAGTTCATCATAACCAAGCCCTTATTATATGAAATGTTAAAGGAACTTATTTAAGAAAAAGAAGATCAAAACTATGAACAATAAAATGGCAAAAAATATGTCTATCAACAATTGAATCTAAAAAATAAACTAAGCAAAAAGAAGAACAAGAGACAGAATCATGGATACAGACAGTGTCTTGATGGTTGCCTGATGGGACAGAGGTAGGGGGAATGGGTAAAGAGGTGAGGGGGTTGAGAAATACAATAGGTAGTTACAGAATAGCCATGGGGATGTAAAGTACAGCACAGGAAATAAATTAGAATTGACACATATGACCCATAGTCATGAACAATGGTGGGGGGATTGCCTGAGGGAGTGGAGAGTGCTGGGTGAAGGGGGGGCCAAAGGGGGGAAATCAGGACGATTGTAATAGCATAATCAATAAAATGTAATTTAAAAAAAATTTTTTTTAAAGATGTGATAGCAAAGAAACCTAGTATCTCAGGAAGAAATACAGCAAACATTTTCTTCTTGTTCACCTGTCCAACGAGTTTTAGTCTGGGCTTCAGCTTCTCTCCGTAACTCCTACACACAGCCTGCCAGAGCCCATCCGTGGCCACCAAGGCACTTGCTCCTAATTTTGACCAGAAGTGATACCTGCCACTCCTACTCTCATTTCATTTGTCAAAGCAAGTCATGTGGCCACCTAAATTTCACAGGAGAGCAGGAAAGTACAATTTTACCATGCACCCTAAAGGCCACAATCCAGAAAGTGTTGATGAAATACTTGGTTTCTAATGATTTTAAACCTTTGTAAACAACAGTTCTGGATCTGTCCTCTAGATGGAGACGTGGAGCTGAGCATCTGTTTGGGAGGTCAGCTGTAGTAGAGTCAGACTGGTGTTTACAACTCCCGCAGCCTCTTTGGCAACTCCATTTTGTACGCAGAAAACCCCAAATTAAGTAGTTGCTGTGGATTGATAGGGAGATACGTCCCTTCACGCTGGACTGATTTGTTACCTAACAGATCCCGAGAGGCTTCCATTACCAACGGTGAGACTCCATCCTGTTCAATCACCAAGGACTCTGACCACTTCATTTCTACAAATATTTATGGCCCTGATGTGTGAAGGTGGTTGAAGTATTTACAATCAGTGCAACCTGGGTTCAGCCTTCCCTTTCTGTCCCTGGGGCCTCCTAAAATGTGCCCATGGCCTTCTGCCGTATCCATGTGTTTGTGAGAGTGCCTCTCTGATCCCCCAGCTCACAGCCTTGGGCTTTACCTTCCCCCATTCACACCTCCTCTGGATTTCTAGCACCTTCTTGACAGGGTCTCTGCTCTGTGTTGTGAGTTGAGAGACAAAGGCTCTATTCACTAACATTCAGTGACACTTACAGGCTCTGTGGAGATTTGTGTGGGTACTGAAATTTTCCCTTACCTAAGTTGCTACCCAACTTATAGTAACCTTAGTTATGTTTTGTCCAACCGGGACACACATTTCAATTAAATCACTAATCCTGCCATTATGTTAAAAATGAGGGAAGATGGTACGTTAAACTTACTCAATGCTTTGTAGTTTACAGAGTACTTTCCTGTGTATTCTATTCTCCAGTCACTGTGATGTTAGGTATTTATTCTTTACATTTAAAATCATAAAGATGGCCAGCTAATCTTCTCAGAGTTAATCAGCTCGTCAGTACTAACAGTGGAACTATAACCCAGAACTATAGCCTCATATCTAGGACTCTTTCAATTATTCCATGATGTTGCCCATAACTTACAAACATTAACAAAAACCGGCAAATATTTAAGACTGATACTATCTATCTATTTTAAAACCCCTTTATATTTATTTTGGAGTTAAGGCCAGTACCCTTATGTGCTCCGTCAGGTAGGTAGTGATATGATATCTATCTTTTTTAGGGTGATCCGTAGGCAGAGGACTAGAGAAAATAATGCACATGTGCATTTCAGATAGTTCAACCTTGAAAATTCAATTCAACACATATGTATCAGGGATTGGCTTCTACCAGGTGCTGGAGACATAACAGTAAAGAAGGCAGACATGGTTCTTGTCCTCATGAAGTTTCGAGGCTAATGGAGAAGGCAATTATAATAGATGGCAAAAAGAACTACAATAGTAACAGATAACATTTTTTTCTTTCAGTGCCATCTTCTGGCATTGCACATTCTTCCTCTTTTCTTGGTGAGGAAACTGAATAACTTGCCATATGATAAGGGATAGAGCTAAGATTTGAATACAGTTGCTCTTAACAGCAGCATTTTGCCACTTTACAGGTACTATGGGGTCAGTGTCAAGGAGAACACGCACAGAAAATGTCAGATGACAGGGGATCATTGTAAAATCTGAAAAACTGCAGCAGCATGGGCAAGCCAGACACCCACCCCTCTGGGGCCCAGGGCTTTTAGAACTGGGGCCTACTTCAGGCTTTTTTTTTTTTTTCTCACCAGTTCCACCTCTACCAATGGACAATTTGGTTTGCTGCCACCCTGTGTGATGTGTCTGCATTTGGCACAGACTTCTTGTTCCTGCCAGTCCATTATGGCCTTTGACTCGCACACCAACCTCTTCTTATTCTCCGTTTTTCCATTAGGGTGCAGGATTCATTTTAGAGAACATACGTGGTAGAAACCACAGCAAATGTACTGAGAAAGAAACTCCCTGAGGCTGTGTTTTTGAAGGGGTTTGTGGAGTTAATGGGTAAGGACACAGGCATTTATTGCTGTCAGGGGAGCCGCATAAAGTCATAGGCGATAGTCATCATCACTTTAACCCCATCGTTCCATCTCCACCACCAGGATGGGACTGGTCTCTTGTTCCTCTATATTCTCAGCTCATTGTAGACACTCAATCCATATTTGTTGAATAAATGAAGTACAGTTATCACTAGAAACATAGAATTTTGTTTTCACCATAGTGTTGTTGACAATAAGGGTTTTGGCTTGGATTCTGAAGAATTCAATCATCTATGTGAGCAAACTCCAAATGTTTGGTAGACCCAGACTGAAGTGGAGAGAAGTTGCAGTAAGAGAGAAAGGGAGGGACTAAATTTAGAAGTTTAACACTGAGGTTTATCATGTTTAAATTTAGATTAGTGCCTACATCACATGGATTTACCCTAGATGAATGAATTCTGTGGAAGCCAGCAAGAAGAAAAATACATTATCATGAAAAATGGGGATTTACTGAACGAGGGATGAGAGGTGAAAATAAGTCAAGGGGAATGGACTGTAACCAGTGATCAGTTTCCTACAAGAGCATATAAATTGTCACAATTTTCCTCAATATTTTTCTATTCCCCTATGCTTGGCGTACCAAGTGGGCTAATATAAATGGTCCTGGGCTCGGCATTGATTAGAAAGAAGAGATGGTAACTCGTGACTTGCACCATCTTCACCAATATGTAATTTACAATGAATTTTTAAATTTTTAAAGAATTAAGGAAAATACATTAGTTGGTAGCTTCTCAAGAATGTTAGGCACTTTACAGCCATTGCTTAATCTTTCAAAAATTCTATGAGGTAGGCAGTATAACCCAATTTTACAAATGAAGAAAGACCAGCAGAGTATACTTTTCTCTGCCCACAACCATTTACAAAATATGCTCAAATTTACACAGAGGAAGAGATATATACAAAGTCAGGTCTATCTTTACTCCAAAGCACACATATTGCTTTTTTGCCAAATATAGATGTGTGTGTATGTGTGTGTGTGTGTGTGTGTGTGTGTGTGTATTTACACATACCCCCTTAAGTATATTTTCTTACTGTTGGCTTTTCCTGTTTCTGAGTTTTTTTACTTGGGGTGTGTTTGCTTACGTGAGCTGGCAGAAGTGACATGTTGCACGCACGGAGCAACGCTGGGGTCTGTGGTTCTCATTCACAGTAACTAAGAAAGTCTGTATTCTAATTTGCAGCCACCTTACAGTGGATTCAGTACACATATTTGGTTTATTCCAAGTGAATTAAAAATGTTATCCTGGACTCTCCGGGTTTCCTTTTCAAAGCAAATTAAACCCCACACCACTTTGTACATGCTCTGCTTTGCTTTCTTGCAGACTACTGTCAGAAGATGTGGGGATGGACACCCCCTTTGACGAGGGAATGCTGAGTCCGGGTGCTGCAGATGCGAGGCCTGGTGAGTGGAGGATTTTTTCATTTCCTTCAGCAGCTTCTGTATCCAAACATCGTCATTATTCAGTGAGAGAATCATGTCCTATGCATCCAGCATGTGAAGAGAGGGAAAAAATATATGTGAAGAAGGTGTTAGGCTCAATTTGGTTTATTTCTGAGCTGACTTGAATATTGATGCTCACTGGTGTGGGCTGCCTTTTATATCTTGGGCCATGGCCTTATCGGCCAGTGTTTTCAGTTCCTGCGATAATTGGCTACTGTTTATCATAATACCAAATTCTAACTAACATCTAAGTTCACAAAATTTAGACTTAAGTGTGAGAATGTTTAGAATTAGAAATGTGATATCAAGAAGGCTCAGTAACCTGATAATAGAAAGAAAGAAAGAAAGAAAGAAAGAAAGAAAGAAAGAAAGAAAGAAAGAAAGAAAGAAAGAAAGAACCCCTATACCCTAAGGGTTTAGAACCCAAGGCATATTTAAAAAAAAAAAGAATTTTTAATTTTCTTTTGCAATCTATATTTCTTCCACTTTGTACTAAGGACACTTCTTTGCACTGTCTAGCTTCAGGATCATACCAAGGTCCCGAATCCTGACCTTTTCAGCCAAACCTAAAATGGGAGTCAACTTTATTTTTTTTGTTGAAGTATTTACATGCATTCTTCAAAACACTAGTCATGTGAAAATTATTTTTAAATGTTCTATGGCCAAGTAAGAATGATAGCCACTGTATGTCTACTCCATTCGTCAAGGTTTATCATGCACTTTAGAATAATAAAAAGCACTAAAGCTATAGTTATCTTTTATGGTAGTAATTAGCCACGTGTGGCTATTTAAATTAATTAAAATTTAAAATAAATTTGAAAAGTTAAATTCTTCAGTTGCAGTAGCTTTATTTCAATTCCTTAACGTTTCTATCACTGCAAAACTTTTTTCTGTGTAGTACTGCTCTGAGAATTCCTATAATATAGAAATCCATTGTTTTTCAAACTTATTGGCCACTAGAAACTTTTTTCCAGTACTACATGGAAACATGTTACATGAAACACAGTTAGGGTGAAATTCTACACAGAACATCTTAATGGCAAAGAAACAGTGTCGACTTCCTTAGGACGAGACCAGATTAATACTTCCAGAATTGAAAGGTATACCAGATGGCCTTCAAAATACTTTGTGATAGTACTCTTAGGATAGAATCCTGAAATATTTCTATTTTTAGAAGTGTTTAGTTGGGATCAACTGGATTAAAAATTACTCTTCTAGCTTTTCTGTTAAGTGAATGGTGCATTAGTGGCAAGACCCATATTACAATTAAAGTGTAGGAGCTACTTCCATGAACCTTAACATAAGACTCTCACTTATGGTATGGGAACCAATGGCAAACAATATTGCATAAGAGGCAATGACTACCTGATTAAAAAAAAAAATGTGATCTGAGAGGATACCTTGGTTTTATTAAAAATAAATAAAGAATGCCAGCCAAAGAAAGGTCACTGTACATCATACACAGAGTTGTCAGAAACAAGGAAAGTATTTTGGAAGTATCTGTGAACGTAACAGATGAAGTTTTTACCCTCCATTCCATAGGAGTAAAGTCTACATGAAACATTATCAGATATATGTAAGCTTAACTGTTTCTCTTATACAATATGCACCACAGAAATTCAACTCAATGTTACCTCAGTTTCAAGTTCTCAAACCTGAACAAGACAGTTCTAAAAACTAGTTTTCTGCCCATTTAGCAATGGCTCCCACTTCATATTTCTACATGACCAGGGCCGATGGGGCTCAGACCTGCTAGTCAAGAAGGGGGTCCAAATCCCATAGAAACAGTTTTTTAGCAGGTCTGCCTTTGCTGAAAAGGCTTTGGAGAATTTTTTCCACTGGGCCCACACCCACTCCTGGCAGCCACATACATGATCTAATACTTTATATTGTTTCTGCTTCCTCTTTAGAACCTCCTAATTCCCTGGATCTTAATGGTACTCACCCTCAGAGAATCAAGCTTACCGCCCCAAATATCAATCTTTCTCTGGACCAAAGTGAAGGGTCTGTCCTCTCTGATGATAACCTGGACAGTCCAGATGAAATTGATATCAATGTGGATGAACTTGATACCCCTGATGAAGCAGATTCTTTTGAGTACACTGGGCATGGTAAGTTGCCAAGTTGGCAAGGCCAAAGCTATGTGAAAAGTGAGAAATTATCTAAGTGGCATTAATAACAAACCTCTCATTTTGTTGCTGGTGACTCTTTTCTGTGATTTCTAGAAGCTTCCATTTGTATCTCTGCTCGTAGGTGGCTGTGATCGATAGTTTAGAGCTTGACAAAGGTCACACATAGTCATTGCTCTTTTGTTAAACCCCTTTTCTGTGCCAGGCCCTGTGCTAGACAATGTAGTGGAGAGAAAGCCGTTACACCCAGTGTTGTTAGAAAATTGGGGTTGGGTTTGCAGAGAAAAAGAATTTAATCTGGAAGATAAAATTTGAAGCAGAGAAAACAGAGCTTACCGATTTCTTTGTACAAGCTTCCACTGTGTGTAATGTTCTTTCTCCCAGATTTGTATGTGGTTTTTGCCTTCTCTTTATGCAGTTCTTAATCTTTCTTGACCTTTATAATCAAAGGTGCTCCTATCCCCACCCCCGCCACCCAGTCATCCTTTATCCCGGTATTCATTTTATTTTCCATGTATCACTGATAGAACTCATGTCATTTAACTGTTTGCATGTTTATCGTCTTCCTCCTCCCACTAAAATGTCCGACCCATGAGGGCAGGGACTTGGTTATATTTATCATTATATTGCTGATTAAATAGGAAGGAGGGAGGGGTGAGGGGGGGTTAAAAAGGAGGAAATAAAAAGTTGCTGGATCAAACAAAGATATGAATATGAATATCAGTTTCATTTTAATTCTTTCTCTCATTCAATGAAATTGGGTTTGTTATGGAATCTAATGAATAAAATAAACTAACAAAATAGAAACAGACCCATAGATACAGAGAACAGACTGACAGCTGTCAGAGGGGAGGGGGATGGGGGCAGTGAAAAAGGTGAAGGGATTAAGAAATAAAAATCAACTCAGAGACACAAACAACAGTATGGTGATTGCCAGAGCAGAAGAGGGGTGGGGAGAGGTAGAAGAGGGAAAAGGGGGTACAAATGGTGATGGAAGGAGACTTGACTTGCGGTGGTGAACACATAATACAATACACAGATGATGTTAGAATTGTACACACAAAACATATGCAATTTTATTTACCAATGTCACCCCCCAAAATTAAAAAAGTAAATCATCAGATTCTCAAAAAAAAATGTATAAATGTGAAGCATTTGCTTTTAAAAATGGCATCATGTTGTTTCGTTTTACAGTATGGCACTCTCTAACTTTATCATATTGAAATTAAAAGTGAGAGAATCCTGACCACAGCTGTTGGTTTGATACATTGTAAAAATTCTTCTTAAAATTAAAAATTTTCTTAATTAAAAAAATTTTTTTAAATATTCTTTAAAATCACTTCAAAAGAAATACCATTATTAAATGATGCCTTGACTTTTAGAGCTATGTTAATTCCAGCAATGTCATTCATAGGAGAACGTAATAAGGTGACTTGATTCAACTAATGGTCATTGAACCACTGGGGCTACAAGCATGACCAGCACAGATTGAGAGCCTGCCTTCACAGGCAAGTGTTTGGTCTCCTCAAACTTTAAAAAAAAAAAAAAAAGCTAAACTGCTTGTTCTACAGTTTATGATGTTTCAAGTAGAGGTTTTATGTTGCATTTTTGCCATACTTTTGAATTTCTGTGGTTATCTCGGTATTTGACCTTAAAGGTTGAAATACAGAAATAAGAGGGCAAAAAAGGTCATGAATTCATGTTCTTTTCTACCTTCTCAGAGGCTCTTCCGCAGCTACTCCATCCATCCCAGCCACCCCCAGCTGCCCCAGCCCTTCTGCTGAGATACTCTCACATGTGAGAATCATGCCTTGACTTACAGTCCCACAGAAGACAGCTGTGGCATGGCCCTGCTGGTCCCTCCCTCTCCTCCCCCTGTACTTTCCTATTGCTCTGGGGAGCTGTATCGCACCACATCTAAAACTTTTATTTTTATAAATAGTAAAACTGCCAAGCTAAGTGGTAGTGGCTGAACAAACTGGTAATTAAAGCTGCCACTTGCTGACATGGTTCTTTTTAGTCGATACAGTTATGCTGAAAGAACCAGTTTAACAGCCACAACCCCACTTTTAGGTCTTAAACTCAAAGGACAGAATTTTAATATAACTTGAATTTTAAAGTCCACGCTGATTCTTAAATGAAAGATGTATGTTTAGACACTGTTTCAAACAAACAAAAATATCAAACACTGAAAACACAAAGTACATCTGAATAGCTGTATTTTATAAACATGTAGACATCGATAGCTGACTGTGGTAAGAGAGATGGAATATATTTTAGTCGCAAAATATGAAATTAATGCTTGTGAGCTGCATGTTTTTGGGGTTTCTCGTATGAGCATTCTGAAGCTAGGCACATACATTCTAAACAAAATGGGAGTTTTTAAGGCACAGTGTTTCAAAACTGTTTGGTCAGTAATTTATTCTACTTAATGGACACTTTCATAGCGCTTACTATATACCAGGATCCCTGTTAGGCACTTTATAAATATTAACTATATTAATCCTCATGTCAACTCTATGAATAGGCATTACGTTTCTCTATTTTAAGGTGGAACACTGAGGTGAGACACAGAGAGGCTAAGTAATTCACCTAAGGTCAAACAGCTAGTAAATGTCAGAGCCAGCACCCAACCTCCGAGTTGTTCTTGATTCCTGGGCCATGCTGCTGCTCCGTAAATGTACTGACAATGAATAGGAGAGAGTCTTTCACTAGATTAGGCTAATATATCTAAGCCAAGCCTTATAGTCACCCCCTCAGTTTTACTCACCCTTTTATTCAGCCATTTTCTTGCCTCGAGGGCTCTTACTTTACCAAGTGCTTGAAGGACTTCCAGGTCATTGCCTGTTTTACACAGTAGCTGATGACCAAACTTTACTACCAGGTTTTTTGCTCGCAATGTGATTTTGCCTATGAAAAGTTTTTGAATTTCACTATCAAAAGTTGTTAAATTGGTCTTTACTTCCAAGCAATATTCTTTAATAATTGTGTCCAAATAGTTGGACAATGTCATTCAAAGTACTGACATAATTAAGGTTTGATTTTCTTTAATATTTACAAATGCCAAAGATATCAGAAATACATATGTAGATAGTGAAGGACTTAGGAGGTCAATCTTTCTATTAAGATAGATCTGAGTTTTCTTTTTAATGCTTTGTTACACTAATCTTAGAAACTTCAATATATCCAAAGGTCAGAAGAGATGATGACCTATTTCTGTTTTCCCAAACAACTGCGAAGTTATTTTTACCATAATTCAGATCTCAGCAAAGGCATTTCATAAGGAAAATGGAAAAATGATAACAAAGTTTAGCCTGAATATTTCTGAGAAGAATGTTAAAAGAAATAATCGTGCATTTTTATTTTTTTTCTTCCTTAGTGGTGTTTAGAGACCTTATTTAAGCTCCTTTTCTAAAATTAACCTCTAATGACAGATAGTTTTCTCCAGGAATAAGGTACCCCAACATTTTTTCCAGATAATCAGGGAGTCACTTCATTTACTTCCCTATCTACTGTCTTCTACTGTTTTCACAACCTGCAGACGGCCCACTTATGAAATCAATTCCATGTTTTAACTCTGCATATAAATTAATTGAGTGTTAAGGTTATTTTCTTTTTATCCACAAGCAACTTGACACCATAATGGTGTGGTCTGAAAGGATGATTTTTCTTTGTACTTTCGTAAGCTGAGATTTTACATTCAAAATCATTGCCTGCCTGGTCTTTGTAAACAAACAAACAAATAAAAAACCATAAAATCCTTTAAAGACTTGATGACTGTATCCAGAATGCCTTTCCTCTAATAAGAATAATTCAAACACTATGTCTTCTAACATTATTTACACCATCAGTGCAAGATCATAATATAGACAGCGAGTGACCTTTCCTGGGTGTAGGTGTCCCACTGGAAGGCCACAGCAGACGTCATCTCTGGTTAGTCCGTAATGATGCCAACAGTGGATTCCCCACTGTGGTCTATACAGCACAGGACATTCCAGAGTTGGTGTACTAAATCGTTTCACAAAAGATGAGAACAAATGTTCTAGTTGACTTCTCCCCTGTATACCAGGGCTTAATTGATGTCAACAGTGGCCAGGGAGAAAATTTTATTATTAAAAAAAGGAGACAGAAAAATCAAGCATTTCTTAGTGGAGACAGCCTGATACCAAAAACTAAATCTGGAAGGCAGGGCATAAAGAGTTAAATGAGACCTCAAAATTTTCAAAATAGTGAGAAAATGATAGCTAGGACAGGATGGTAATTTATAGTTATGGCAGAATTATTATTAAGATCAGGACGATATTCCTAATTCAAGGAAGTAAATAAAGGTAGCTTTACTTCTACCAGCTTATATGATAGAAGTCTACCAGCTTATATGGTAGACTTCTAAAAATGAGTACCTTAAGAGAATTTACTGTACCCCCTGGCCCTTAACTTATTTCTTTTGCCCATTTTCACCAGTCCTCAGATGGGGAAGGACAAGGGTCCCCACCAACTGGTCAGCTCTCACCCTCTGAAACATCAGTAATAGCATTTCATAAAAAAGTCCAGCCTCAAACTTTTATACTAAAATTAGCAATAATAATGTTTTTCAAGGTAAACTGTAGGAAAATGTGTGTGTGTGTGTGTGTGTGTGTGTATTCCTAAGGTAGAGGTATCCTTTCTTATGATACAATAATCAAAAACATAAAAGGGCCTATTTAGAGCAGGCCCAAAAGTCCCAAACAAGATGAAGAGGGGTTAGCGGATAGTGAGTTCATTGCAGGGGAGAACACGTGTGTACAGGAGCATTGGAAGACAAACCCACCTCAAACCCAGAGTTCTGAGAGCACAGGGAGCAGATGGAAAACAGAGTACCAGGAGGGGAGCTGAGATGAGCATCCAAGGGCCCTGACCCAAGTAGGAAGAGGGAAGCAGGAAGAGATTCCATATGCAGATGGATGGATTTGCACAAGTGACATAATGCTTGATCTGCAGCCGAAGGTTGCTGCTTTCCGTAGTGAGCCGCAGAGCACTGGCAGCAACACAGAGGAAGCCAGGGTGAGGCCAGGCTCTATAGGTGGTGGTTACTGTTGGGGTTGGCAGAGAAGCCAAGCACTGCTTCCCGACTGGGCCTCATTTTACTGTTCTAAGTCACAGAGGTAACTGGACAAGTTTGAATGTTTCTCATGGAATCTTCCAAAACATAATGGCTTTGTTGTAGATTCCCACCAGATTACCCATATTTCCAGGAACTTGTCCAAACTTTATTTACCCACTCGCCCTCCCAATTTTTACTGAGTCCTCTGTGCAGGTTTCCAAGCTAAGTGTGGAGATGAGTATTAAATGTAATTCAGGGAAAGTTTCTTAGCCCAAGGAACTCACAGCCTCATAGTGAAATGAGCAAGAATGAAACAATCACACATTCAAATTACAATGTGATAGCTTAGAAGAGTAGAAAAGCTAAGGGTTTGACTATACATGCTTCGTATCTCTGTGACCTGAGGTATTACTTCAGTTACTTTTTGCACAGGCATCATATCTAGTGAAATACCTACTACTGTGCCTGACACATGGTAGTTGCTATTATTGTCAACGTCCCATAAAAAGAATACAAGTAGCTCTGGCTGGGTGGCTCGGTTGGTTGGAGGATTGTCTCACGTACCAAAGCATTGTGGGTTCGACCTCTGGCATGGGAGCATATTGAAAGCAACCAGTCAATGTTTCTCTCTCATGTTGATGTTTCTTTCTCTCTTCCTCTCTCTCTAAAGTCAATAAGCATGTTCTTAAGCGAAGATTAACAAAAAAAGAATACAAGTAAATCAAAGGTCATTGTTTTTTGAATGGGAAAATAAGATAGATAATATCTCACAGAATTATTTTGAAAGTTATAAATAATAGTTTCCTTCAAACTATTTAAACCTACAAAAAAAACAATCATTGCTCAACTCTGCTAGCCCTTGAAGTAAAAATAGAAACAAAATTATTCCTTACTCTATTTTAAAAAAACTTAACATGATTGTTTTTTCTGGATGCACAAGAGTGGGTAGTATATTTCTCCCCCAAGATGCTCAGTGGGCTTTTTTCTTGCCTTCTGCACCCACAAATAGGAGCCTTCAGAATTTTTGCCCTTGGAGCATTTCTGGCCTGCAAAGTTATTTTCTTGCTTACTGAAAATCTTGCTGTAGCATATTTTGAAAAATCCATAGGAAGTACATGAAATGTATGTCCTGATGTGCTCCCAATAGCGAAGGAAGTTTGGCTCCATTGTAAGAGCCTGAGTGCAAGGCCTAGGCCAGTGGTACCATCAAAATACTAAGACTCTAGGTACTCAGAATACACCAGAAAATGTGGCCCAAGGAAAATAGGGTTATCTGGACCTGATAAATAGCCTTCACTCCATCAAAAAGGCTGACAGTCTTCAACCTATATGATCAAGGATGAGCTGGTATTAGCCTATACCCTCTTGGACCACTATTGCCTTCGGAACCCCCTCACTCTGCATCTGTACCCACCCTCAGTTTGGCCTGAGAAATGGATTTGGTTGTTCAATCGGTCAATAATAAAGCCTCACTGAGTGTCCTTTACATGGTCAGGTTAAGCTTTGTGAGTCACACAGAACAGGGAGTCCCATCTGGCGCCCTCTGCCAGGGAACAGCTGGTTGCTGAGCTGCCTCAGCTGTCACGCTCTTGCTCCTTCAGCCTGGCTCTGTGCTTCATTTCCAGAGGATCCCTCAGCCAACAAAGACTCTGGCCAAGAGTCCGAGTCCATTCCAGAATATACAGCAGAAGAGGAGCGGGAAGACAACCGGTTGTGGCGGACAGTGGTGATTGGAGAACAGGAGCAGAGGATTGACATGAAGGTCATCGAGCCCTACAGGAGAGTCATTTCTCATGGAGGTAGTTCAGCTTTGCGTGAATCTGGGAACTGGGGAACAGGCAGCCACACTTTTTTATTAGAAAACAAAACTAAGGTTCTCTGCAGCCTGACGTCCCAGGACCCCGTTGGGCAACCAATGTTCAGGGGACTGTAGAGGTAAATATATTACTTCTCCTCAGTTCCTTAAACATTGGAAAGCCTACCAAACAAAGATAACTTTCCAACGTGAAGAATGCTTTTTCATAGCACACACCTGTTAGCTGTAATCTTCTGTGTAAATTTCTTGAAAACCATAGTTGTCCAATTTAATAGTGACTGTTTGGAATTCATCTGGGTTGGTTGTAGGTCTTAACTGAATAGTTTTCGAGCTTATACCACCGTAGCCTGTAGTAAGACCACTACCGTAGAGCTGCTTCTACTTACAAAATGGTCATTTAAATCCTCTTCAGAAGCTGTAGGAAATCTTTTTAGACTCAGCCTCATCATGTTTCCCCCCTACCTGAAACTGGCTTTTCTATAAACTCTGCTATACCTACGCCTGACAAGAGCCAGTTCCAGCCAAAGCCTTAGTGAAGGACAAGGGAAAGAGAAGGAACTGTGTTTTGTATTTCCAGTGCTTTGTTGGCTAATTTGGGATTCACAAAGAGTCAGATGAGCATGAGCAACACATTTAACATTGTCAACTTGGGAAAACATAAATGGCTTTTTTATTTTTCTGCTGCATGCACTCCTCTCCTGCAGTCCTGAGGCACCACCCTGACCACGCTGCTGGCCCAGGAAAGTGTACGCTGACAAGGCAAACATTGTTCTCTCTTCCTTAACAAGGACAGGGAAATAAGCATCTCGGTACAACATTAAGCTCACAGCTTCTGTTTTCTAAAAGCAATAGGACATTTTGTTTTTTCAATCAAGTTCCTTCCACCAGCAAATTATCCACTTTCTACCCCATGCATTGCTACCTGCAGTTAAGTATCTGACCACCCAGAGACTCTAACTGTGACAGTGAAAGCAAATGCCAATAGGTGTCCTCGGCCATGACCTTCCTTTTTCCTGCCTCGTTGTGTGACCTGAAATGGTAATATGTCCCCATGATAGCTGCTGTGGGGCTGGGGCAGTTTCCTCTGAGGGAGGCTTCTGGCTTAATCACACCAAAGCTGACAGACAGCTGGTTATAGCGTCAACCCTTTTGTCATGATGAAAACCACAACCTGAACATCACCCAGACGTTCCCAGAAGGTCAGATCTCCTTCACACCACCCACCGTATGCGGAGGAGGTGTGATTTGGTTGCTTTTTGGAAATAAAACAAATCAAAGACTGACTATGAAAGTACCTTGAGCTCATTCTAAAAAGTAACCCACCCCCCCAAAAAAAGTAGAACAGTGATAATTTCTATAAATTTTTACCCCTTGGTCTTAAATTCAGAGCCCTTTTGTTGTGAAGAAGACAGGCTCACTGCTTCACTGCTCTCCTGACACCTCCCACCCCTCCAGTGCACCCACCTGCTTGTTCTGTCCTGCAGCACAGTACAATTATGTGGGTTGAGTGGGTGGGTCTTCTGCCTGTATTAAGGGAGGGTGATTGTCGTTCACACACTGGGGTCAGAAAAAACCCCTGCTTCTGCCTGTCACACTCTGCCATAACCGAACTGCCCTCTCTTGGATAACCTGGTTTGCTGTGCCCTCCATCCCTGCCACGTCCTCCCCTTGGCATTAGCTTCTCTCCGTCTGCGTTGTGAGCTCAGATTTTGGCTGTGTGACTGACTGTCTGGTTCGTTTGGAAGGCAAGGCCACCTTTCCTCTCCCCAGCTCCACCTCATCTTTCCCCAGGCGCTGGCCTGCATGAGCGTGCCCTGGCTGCACGCACCCGGCACGTTAGCGAGATGCCACCTCCTCCTACACCCTCAACAGCTTCTGTGCTCTGTAGGTAAAGATTGTTCAGATGTTACTTCTGAATTTGCCAAAGCTTCGTCCTCTGTGTTGGAAGCTCACATCACTTTTTTAGACCTTAGTGATGATAAAGCAATATTCCTTGCTTACCCATCTGTTGAGTTTGTCATCCTGGTTTCTGACGAGCATTTAAAAAGCAGCACTCCATAGAGAACATAAATCTTGTTTTGGTGTCTTGCATTTTGCTATAAGGAAGTTTTCCCATTCAGGCCAATAGAAAAGTGCCAGCTGTCTGCACTCTGTGCAACCGCGAGATGGGGGCGGGGTGATTAAAAGAGCTGCATAAATTAAGTGGAAAACAAGGCCTTCCCAAGTGTCCATGCATCCATGCCAGTTGGTAATATCAGCGAGAGCAGTATTTGAACAAATAATTCAGCTTTCTGTAATTACCAGAAGCCCTGTACACATGTAAAATAACAGGGTTCAAGACCCATCTTTGCCACTAATTAGTCTGTGACCTCGGTACATCACTTAGCTTCTCTGGGCCTCACTTACCTCATCAGTCAAATGAGGGTGACCTCCTATGAGCCCATGAGCAATACTGCTGCCATCTGCTTGTACAAAAAAGCCAAGGGAGGTCTGGGTAGTTTGGATTAGCCAACAATGAGGCTGGAACTGGATTTTTTTGAACTTGAAACAGAGAACAAGTTTAAATGACCAAGGACAGTCATGCCAAACCATTGTAATGAGGAGTTTCCTTTCTTGTTTTTTGTTTTTGTTTTTACTTCTCTTATTTTATTATAGGAGATTCAGGTAACCTTCTCTGCAGTATTGCTGGACAAATGACCCTGGAAAGAATGAGGAGAAGAGTTGCTGGCTGGTGTGTGTGTGTGTGTATGCTTTGGTGGCAACTGTGACATCATTCCTTCTCTCTCCATTCCATTTGCGGGCCAGCAAACTTGTGTTACGTCCCTTTCATGCCTCTCTGTTCTGCCTCAGGTAAGGTTTGTATCACTGCTTCAGAGGGCCTCAGGAGGCGCCACAGTGGGATTTGTCACACACCTCAGCACACACGCCCTGAACACCACCCTCCACAGTTATAGAGGAGCGAGTCTAATAAAATATATGTTTTTAAAACCCAAACTTCAAACACATCATGAAGGTGCTGACAGGCAACGTCACTTGGGTAAGCTGCATTTTTAGGATAGAAATTGGGTTAGTCGACCCCCTTGAGGATATCTGTGAGCGACAGGAGGGAATGGTCCCTCTCATTCGGGCAAGTGTCTCCGAAGCCTGACAACGATGGCACCGAGTCTTGATTTAGAAGGAAAACTCTCACAAGGAAGTCTTTTCCTTCCATTTCTGCTCTTACGCCTCCTTCTCCTCTCCTGTTTTCTTCCTCTCTTTTCTTCCCTTCCAACTGTGCCTCTGCCCCCAAGTACAAAAAGCCATATTCATTTGTAAATTTCAGAAATTTTTATCTAAAGAGACATTCCTGACTCAGACAACGGTCAGAAGGCGGTAAGTCAGTCCTTAAGTATCCGTGAAATGAACTTGAGTGGACGTGACACAACGTTCCAAGGACAGGCATCACTGACACAGAGCTGAATTGCCATGCAAGACAATGTCTGAAATACTGTTGGTAAACCTCAGGCTTTCATTTTTTAAAAATGTCTTAGAAATTCTTCAGAAATAGAAAAAAAAGTCAAAGTAACTGATCAGTCATGACCTTGAAGTTATTCTGGTAGTCAGACAGCTATATTTAGAAAGATGCTTTTGAAAGGATGCTTTCGTATGTGTTTTTAAGTTGGATTCATGTTGTCTGTTGTCTCTTTTGAGGAAGTCGCCTTTTTCATTGGACCGAGCCCACACTACACATGTTCGTGGTGTCTGATTAGTGTGGCTAAGTTGCCTTATCCTTTGTGGATTTCCATTTAGGCATAAAACTCCTTAAAGAAAATTGATTGGAGAAACGAATACTTTTTGTACTAAAATATATCTCTTTCTATCATTTCTCTTCATATCACATTCTAAAAAGAAGTTAGTAAATATCAACATATTGCAAAAGATGGAACTAAGGCAAAAAGCAAAGAGTGAAGCTACTACTATCCTGCCTCACAAACATGTGTTTCATCAGATGTATACTTACATAGGTAGCATCTCCTATAAATGTTGCATACAGCAACCGCAAATTAGTAATACACATGAACCCATAATTTGATATATTTTTAGATGGTATCACTTTCTTCCCCCACCTCTTTTGTGGTAGAATCACACTCTCTCTTTGTAGGGAACATCTTATTAAACTGCTTTTCAAGAGTTAAGCCCATCCAAATCTATACACAGCCAGTATTTTACTGCCATGCAACCAGAGGGATACTTAGAATTCAGGAAGAATGAAACACAGAGTTTTGAGAGGGCTGGATCAGGCTTGAGGGTGTGTCCTGTCCTCCTACTCAGAGCTTCAAGGGAATCCCTACACAATGATTATGAAGTCCAAAACTATGTTGGGTGACAAAAATTGCCAGTGTTTAAAAGGAGATATAAAAGATATGAAAATATAGTACATTGCTTCCGTTTTTAAGCCTGGAAGACACATGAGGTTCCACACACCCAAACCCATGGGGATCTGATCAGCCACCGCCATGAATTTCAAAGATGAGCTCTAAGGAACACAGAGTTTGGATGGGGCAGAGCTGTCAGAAGTGGGCAGACTGTCCTGAGATCGTGCTGCGTTTTCCTTGACCCCTGGGGTTTCAGTGACCACACTCGTCTGCATCTCCCACCGCCTATTTTTTTCACCCCATCTGCCAATGGCACTTCTACCCGCCCTGCCCCACCCATGTTACCAGGAAGTAATTTACAAGTTTTCCCAAAAGCATTTCTCTTCATAAAACTCCGAGAGAGTTGGGCTTTCCCCAGACCACCCCTTCTTGAGAGGACCCCTTTCTTTAAGAGACTAGGCTCTGAATTCTGTGCTCAGCTGTTCTTTGCCTGGACAGAACTTTCCATGTTTCCTGCACTGTCTATGAACCGGGAGGTTGTGGGGACACTACAGGCAAGTGCACCTGTTCTCTTAATCAAAACCAGGGTGTTTCACTTGTCTGCTCACTGGCATCTGGTCCCTGAAGTTTGTGTCTGAAATTATATTGCAGTTCAGGGACTAAATTTTCCCTTCATGCTAAAAGTAAAAAAAAAAACTAAAAATGATTACTCAGAAAATTTCTTACCCATTAATGGAGAAAAGTATTATACAAATTACTTTTTAGATATATAAATTAGAAACCCATAAATCAGAAAGTGTTGCCCCCACACTTTGATAAGCTGAATATTTACACACCCATTCGTGACTATGTACAACACATATACTTGTTCATAACATATGCAAAGATATTCACACTGTATATTTAAGACTCCATATAACATATATGTTTACTACTGAAAGATAATTGTGTGTGTATATACTTATAAAAGTATAGCTATATAATACCCACTTAAAGATACCTCCATTATATCTACATCCATACACTTGCCAAGGCCTCCAGTTTTATCCTTTCGGTTAAATATTATCTTGTTAAAGCTTTCAATTGGTTACAAATGTCTTTTTGTTTGTCCCCCAGGATACTATGGGGACGGCCTAAATGCCATCATTGTGTTTGCCGCCTGTTTTCTGCCAGACAGCAGTCGGGCGGATTACCACTATGTCATGGAAAATCTTTTCCTGTGAGTGATACTTACAACAAAGTGCTTTGAGTTAATGTCTGTGGGCATGTATGGCAGATAAGCATCTTTGGTAGAAGGAAATAAGTGATGTAGAATATTCTAAGCCTTTGGTAAAAAGTCAATGAAATCTCTGTCAAGGAACATTGCTCAAGAAACTAAACCCTTTAAAGTCACCTGTGCCAATAGAATGGATTGAAAATAAAACAAACACAATTTGGCCTGCATTTTAAAATTCTGTAACATTTCCCCTGGGTGATGTGTTATATTTGTTCTCCGATAACATGTGCTTAGTCAATTGATGATAACCTGACTTCATTTCTATCTGCCCTTATTTAATCTGAGTTGCCCTTAATATATGATAACACTGTTGACATTTTTGAAAGTCAGGTTTCTTACCCACATATTTTTTAGTGTACCTGCATTTAAAAAAAAAAAAGATAACTGTACATTTAAATGAACAGCACTCACTCTCAGAGACATGATCTTAGGTAACTGATTCTTCTCAACGTGAAGAGGTGACATGCACAAGCATTCTTAAATACCACGCACCCCGTCATGTAAATGCGGTATAATTACAGGGTCAATAAGATGAAGTATTTCATGTGGGAGCTAAAAACACACCTCTCCTTTCCTGTGATCAGATATGTAATAAGTACTTTAGAGCTGATGGTAGCTGAAGATTATATGATTGTGTACTTGAATGGCGCTACCCCAAGACGGAAGATGCCAGGGCTGGGCTGGATGAAGAAATGCTACCAGATGATTGACAGGCGGTAAGGGAGCTCCTTTATTTAATCTCTATTTTCACTTTCTCTACAATTCCCATTTCAAACACTCTCTTAATTTGCCAGAAATGCTATTACATCGCAGGAATATTGAATTATGCAGAGTTGAGATAACAAATGATAGCAGATTAATCAAAGTGTCACTTGGTGCTTCAAATCCAAATAAAGCAAATCCTTCTTAGATTTTGTTAAATGTTGTAGTCTCAGGCCTGCTGACCAAGTCTGTTGTAAACTATGCATATGTTATTGCCACATGGAGGTGCGATGCTAAGCAAGCATCCTTGACTCTTTTCGGGTGTCATGTGATCTTGATGCTATTTGTGTGCACTGGGACTACTGTGAGTTTTGAAAATGGTGTACTCTTATTTCGGCATTCGCTGTCAATTCACATTAACCAGGAGTCCACATGGCGCCTTTGAGTGCCCCTTCTTCAAGATGCTTTACTTTCCATTCATACTGCTTTTAATGGAACACAACACATTATTGTACAGGGAAACTGTCATAAACATACAAGTTTATGATATTTACGATAGGTGTGCCACTCACTTAGATGTAACTCCTTACATAACAATTCCGGAGTAACTAAACTCCGGAATTAGTAACCTGTTATAGTAACCCTGTTATAGTAACTAAAATTCGCTTAATGATCTAAACATTCATAAGGTAGCATTACTAATGCTAAAATATGTGCCTGAAAATCATGAGTATTAAAATCACAGCCTAAAGGCCAAACAACCGCATGATATACCATTTCTATTTTTACCATATGTAAGAAGACATGAAGGCTCAAAGAGAGAATAATCATATAAGTTCCCAGGAAGAGTGAATTCTTTTTTAAATAGTAAAGATAACGCTGACAAAAATGAAAAGCATTGTTAAACAAAAATATGCCATGATGCTTATAGATTTATCAACTCCAAGAATACAACCATTCTATTTTACCTTTATTCTGAAAAAAATGAGGCTTGAGTCATAAAAGTTTCAAATTATATACCAAAAAGCATTGTATTTTTTAATTAATCATGACTATTCTATACTTCCCCTGCTAATAATAATACCTTGCCTAGAACTCTTTCTATGTATTCTTATTTGGACTTACGCTTATTTGGGCAGTTCCTACTAAAAATGGGTTATGAGTAATACTTTTTTCAAAACAGGTTGCGGAAGAACTTGAAATCATTCATCATTGTTCATCCATCTTGGTTCATCAGAACAATCCTTGCAGTGACACGACCTTTTATAAGGTATGATTATTATTAGAGTAATAGTAAAAGCATTAATAGTAGATTTTTAAAAAGCATTCATTGATCTATAAACAAGAATTCATAAACTAAGAGGGTACTTGACATATTTGCTTCTGCCTTTCCTGGAAAGATACGTTAGACGATCCAGCAAGAGGCCCTAATTCAGAGTGAGCATTATTTCATAATGACTATTTTCCCCCCAATTACTATAAAACATGATCTCTATGTTGGTGTTTGTGAACATAGAAGATGAAGTGAGGGTTTCCATTTCCAATGCCACATTACAAAAAGTAATAGGCAATGCTTTTAAAGTGATATATAGTATTTTGTAGAGAATAGAAAAGGTAGAGTAACATGACAATAGAAAATAAAGATAACCAAAGGACAGAAGCCAAAGCCGTGTCTTATCTTTATTGTTCTATTTGTGTTGAATTATCATGTAAGCCACCAAAGTTAGGTAGAGAGTCTGGGCAGCCATGTTGACAGCAGTTTTTTAATCTCCCATTAGGGATTTTGGTTGCAACTCAGCTCACTTTGGTGAATGTTTATTCATCATTTTGCCGTGCTAGATGCTGCATAACCCCACATTTGAGGAATGCAAAGAAGAGTAAGATAGATATAATATAAAAAGACTTGGAACATTTAAATGAAAGGGACAGTATGTATTTTCTAGAGAACTTAAAAACTATAATAAAATAAAGTCTTACCTAACATTGGGATACAGATTATATTAACTGAAAAATTGCTACCTCTGAGGTACTAATGAATCCCTAAAAAAACTCTGATAACTTCACTTCTGGAGAAAAAAATTAAAGGTTAAATTCTACCCTTCCTTTTTTCACATAGATTTTACTGTGCCTTACAGAGTCTACCTTCTTTTGCTCCATGTTCATTTGTAATTATTTAACATTCCCATTTTATAATCCAATAATTGAGTAGCACGATTCAATTTAATCTTCCTTTGGCTAGGTTAGCTCTTTAAAATGCCATGTTAAATTGCCTTTAAAATAACATGAAATATTTAAGGTATACAAAAGCCATTTATTTTAATGATAGCAGAAAACACTTTGACAAAGAATAGGAATCCATGTACACTGGAAAAGCTCGTAAAAAGTTTAATGTATAAAATAGTAAACATTAGAATTGATATTGATTTATTGATGTTTTAGTAATTCAGTTTCTATATTTATAAAACAAGTATTTCTTCCTGATAAATAACAAAATGTGTGTTACTGTAAAAATATTGAAAGCAGTTATAATTCAACATTATTTATTGAAGGGAGTTTCAATATAATCATAATTGCAACAACAATAATAATAAAATAGCAAATAGTGTTATGGTAAATTACATAGAATAATGACACACATTTGTTGAGTGCTTACATGCATTATTTCATTTAATCCTAATGACAGTGTTCTGAAGAAAGTGCTATTTAATATTTTTGTTACACGAGAAAAGACCCCGAGGTTCGGTGAGGTCAAATACATTGTCTAAAGCAGGAGCCAGCAAACCCACTCTGTAAGGATTCCAATGGTAAATATTTTAGGTTTTGTGGGCCATGCTGTCTCCATCATAAGTACCCAACCTGCCACTATAGGACAGAAGCAGCCTTAGACAATATGTAAACACTAAGTATGACTGTGTGGCAATGAAATTTGATTTGCAAATACTGAAATTAAGTCTTATAAAAATTTCTACACTATAAAATATTCTCATTTTGATATTTTTCAACCATTAAAAAAACATAGAAATGATTCTTAGCTCAAGAACTGTAAAAAACAGTTAACAAGTTGGCTTTGGGCTGCGGGCTGTAGTTTGCCAACCCCAGGTCTAAGATAACGTAGCCAATAAATGAAACTCTGGCTTTAAATCCAATCGGCTGCCTAATTCTAAAGATCACCGATTTTAAGTTCTTACACGTTGTATCTTCAGTTACATTACATAAGACCCTTTTTAAATATCCCCCTTCTGAATCAATTTACACCAACTTTTACACCCCAAAGAAGAGGCCCCTTTAACGTAGCATGAGTCCGTTTTATAGGTTGATGGTAGTATGTGTTCACCCCAGACTCATCAGTAAGACTAGGAGTGACTGTGTGGAGAGGAAGTTCATTCACAAGGCAGAGCCAGTGATGCAGAGTCAGAACTGCAAGTAAAATGCTAAGGGTAACCACTATGGGAGAGGTATACATGCAAAGTCCTTTTTAAAAAGGAACAGTTTGTCTGTGCCAAGCACTAAGTTAGGTGCTAGAGACTGATCAGGTGCTGTCCTGAAGGAACACAAAGTGAACCAAGGCAGACAATAAACACTTACAGCACAATGAAGGGTGATAACTCAAGGTGAGGGTAAATTTTAGGGTTATGGGTGGAGAGTGAACACTGAGAGTCTGCACTGAGAGAGGCCTTAGAGAAGAATGAGCCTTCAAGGTGCGTTTTGACAAGCTAATAGGATTGGCAAACGAAAACCAGGTGGGGCAAACAGCGTTACAAATACACCAGGAAGGAGAGAACATGGCATGTTTAGAGAACTGTACAGTTCTAGAGGATGTAACGCTGAAGATGGAGGTTTCCCCTCGTATGACTGCTTCCTCCCTCTCAGTCCACTCATTCCGTCTCTCATCAAAGCTGAATTAAGCTCTAAATTCTGGAGGAAGGAAGAGGCCCAATGTAGCCTGTCATTGGTAGTGTGTGTTCACCCAAGACTTATCAGGAAGACTAGAAGTGACCCTATAGAGAGGAAGGTTACTCACAAGGCATAGCCAGTGATCCAGGGTCAAAACTGCAAATAAAATTGGAAGACAGATGTATAAGAGACTTGACCTTGAAAAGCTTTTGGCCAGAATGCACAGTAGTTGAACAGAAGGAAGTATGTTTGGCAGACAGCTCAGCATGACCCCAGTAGACTGGGAGAGACTTTTCATTTGAAACCATCTGAGAAAGTTTAATGTTTGATCAAGTTCCCTTTCAAGTTGGAATAATACATATTTAAAATGAGTTTGCAATTACACCAGTAATAGAGAAATGCGTTCTTATCAAGTTCTTCCTTCAATAACTACCAATTCCGGTTTATAACTCTCTTCCTCAGAGGCACATTTTTTAAAAAGATTTTATTTATTATTTTTTAGGGAGAGGGGAAGGGAGGGAGAAAGAGAGGGACCTGGCCTGCAACCCTGGCACGTGCCCTGACTGGGAGTTGAGGCAGTGACCTTTCGGTTTGCAGGCCGGCGCTCAACCACTGAGGCACACCAGCCAGGCTTAGAGGCACATTTCTTTGTCAGTTTCAGTGGTATCCTTCCAAGCTATTTTCTATGCGTTTAAGTACATCTAAAATAATAGCATTTAGATGGAAGTAGTTTGTAATCCCAATCCAGTCATTGGAACAGTTGAACTTTTATTCATCTGGAATGAATTCTCAGACTAAAACTTTACTAAAAAAATTTTTCAAATACTAAAATAAAACGAAAACTAAAACAATAAAAAGGGGAAAATGAGCTTACATATACTTTTAAAATATACTAACTGGTAGATTCCAAAAGAACTAATGAGAGGATTTTCATTTGTTAAAAACAAATAAACAAGCAAACAAAAGCAAACAAACCAGAAACCAGTGACCATACAGAGTGGCAGGAACCATGGGAGGTCACTTGATATGCAGTCACAAGTGTGGACTCTACGGTGAAACCACACACATTGGTTTAAAGTCAGGCCTTGCCACTTCCTGACAGTGAATGTTTAACTCCCTGTGTCTCGGTTTCCTGATTTTTAAAAAGAGAAAAATAATAGTATCTACCACACTACACTATCCTAAGAAATAAATGAGTTAATTTGTAAAACCACTTAAAATAGTCTGTGGTACATTGTAACTACTCAAATAATGTAGTCTTTCTTCTCAGTATGAATATTGGGGTAAGGTGTTAAATACAATATAATCAAGGTTTTCAAAAAGAGATAGCGGCCTTGAGGAATGAAGGAACAATTAGTAATGTATATATATTTTTCTTTTTTTTAGTTCAAAATTCAGCAGTAAAATTAAATATGTCAGCAGTTTATCAGAGCTCAGTGGGCTGATCCCAATGGATTGCATCCAGATTCCAGAGAGCATCATCAAGTAAGTCCTGATGGTTTCGAAGATTTGATAAGAAATTTTGCATGTCTGGGAAAGGAGATTGGAAAACAAGTCATTTCTTAAATAATGGGGAAATCGCATTATCTTATGTTTAAAAAAATACTATTCTCCAAACTTGTATATATTTCTCTTAGAACCCAAGATCACTGTTTGTTTTTTTAGATCCTCTTTCATATAATCTTCTCTTGGAATGACTAATTATTGCTCATTTTCACTTTTAATCTTACTACCATTTTGGAGAAAGCATAAATTTAACATTAATCAGTACATCCGTTACTTGTGTCTGTCACTCCACACAGACACAATAGGGTGTGAGCATAGCTTGAATTTCTTTATCACCTTATATAAAGTTATTTGTTTGCATGACCCTAGGAAAGAGGGGGGGAAAATTACAGTAGGAGCCATTCTCTGTTTTCTTCTGAATCCTTTTTCTTCACAGTTCCCTTCACGTGAAAAATAAGTCTGAGTGGTAAGTGGTGCATTTAGGAACTTTTCCTTACTCAGCACAGGGTAATGCCCCAGCACTGATGCCAAAGATTGCAGGATTATACTACAGAAATAAGAGTATAAATTAGCTAAACAACCACTTGGAGCCGGGACTTAAAAACAGGACACAGGAGAGTGAACTCTCCTATTTGTTTCATTGTTGCAAGGAACCATTGCTTTCTGTGGATCATGTTTTTCTTTCACTCTGCCCAATTTGCTAGTTTTTTATTTGAATAGAATTAATAGGAAGGTTACCATCAGCTCAAAGAAAACAGACAAGGATACCCCTTCCTCCTCCAGAAGATGGTAAGAAAATGGACCTTCCAATCTGGGCACCCTCACATAGAAAAGAGTCCTCACTTAAAAAAAAAAAAAAGGCACAGAAACTGGAGAGAAACGTCTCTCATTTAGTGTTTATTTATGCTGTGTGGGGCATGCAAATGCTCTCTACTTCATTTACAGAAATTGATAGAAAAGAGGAATTGCTTATGCAAAGTATAAGTAGGAACATGAAATGATGGAACTAAAATTCAGTTTAAGCAGTCTAGCACCCAAATTCCCCTGCTCTTTTCTCGTTGCCCCTTTGCCTCCTTTAATGTATCCAACTAAAGTCAAAGCTCAAAAGTAGATGCATTTGATTTTCCTACATCCCAGTGTCAGACATCAACCCAGGATGCTGATTGAGCTTCGAGGGGCCGATTGGCTCAGCTGAGTCAAGCGAAGTGTTCATAAGGTCCTGGCAATGACTTTAACCCTCTTCAGCTCCTCAGGGTCCCCACAACCAGCACGCCCCAGAGCGCTGGTCTGCTGCTTCAGAAAGGTGCGCCCCGTCTCAAACACCTACTCCTGCTCCGTGAATAAAAAAACTCCTGGAGCACCCACGTCCAGTAATACTGTCTCTATTTGCAAAAGGCGACAAAGACATTCTCTTTTCAGTGGAAATAAGCATTGTCCATCCTCTAGGTCAGTGATTTTCAACCAGTGTGCCACAAGAATTTTTAAAACATGCAATACCTACTTAGAGGCACTGACCTCTTTTTCCCTTAGATTGTCAAGTAAAAAAAATGACAACAGCAAACAACGCACAGCTGTCCGGTGTGAATGAATCAAAATTATACCTATTTTTTGTTAGATCAGCAAAAAAATATATTTCTTGGTGTGCTGCAGGATTTGAGTAATTAGGTTATATGTGCCATGATATGAATAAGGTTGAAAATCACTGCTGCAGGTAAATATGGTAATGCTTCCGTGGTGTGGCTGTTGGAAGAGAAGAGAATGGGCTTTGGAAGCTCAGCATTAGATGTGAACCTTCCTGCCTGCCTCTCAGTGCCTCTGAAACTTCAGGCAACTTATTAAAACCCTGAGCCTCAGCTTCAGCCTCAGTGTACTGGAGAAGTAAGGCATAGTTCATGCAATGGTCCTGAGGACTGAATGAAAACAAAGTACAAAAAGCATTCCTGGCACAAAGTTAGCAATCCAGAATGCTATTTATTATAATCATGTTGCTTTTAGAGGCTCACTATCACATAGAAAAATTGAATGGAAAAGTTTAAGGTGCTCAGGGCACTTTTTACCCATCTACACACTTCAGTTTTCAAGGACCCCATTAAATAGTTACTGCAGGAGCTATGGTTCCACTTGGAAAGATTTTCTTCTGGAGGAAGAAATTTACAACCTTGCATGTCCTCCTCATGTATCCATGTTATCTCCTGTCTTCTGCAATCCATCTCTGGTCGTCCTTTCTGCCATTTTTGTTACTGGCCCTCATTTTCATGATATACCATTTTCAAATTAATAAAAGCCATAGTGCCTTCCTATTAGTGAGTAACATGCAGAGGATCTGATCTTGGCCAATCCCAACACTCATATTCTGCTGGGATGGAGCCTGTCATCAAAGGGCTTAAAAGAAAGAAAAAGTTGCCCAATCTGGAATCAGATTTATAGTCAGTGATTATAGTCAATCCTTGTTATTTGCTGTGGTGATGTTCTAGGACACCAAACAGCAAATACTAAACTGCTGTTCCTAAAGGAAAGACAAGATTAGGTTCCTTTGAGCCTCTGGTCACAACATTTTTGTCAACCAGTTAATGCATAACCTTGCTTTATGTGTTTCTGTTTAAAATAAGTTATTTGATATATATTGCCGGTTCATTATTATTGAACTCATGAACAACACCATAAATTGTGCCCAAACAAAGAGTACCTAACAAACTTATATCCGCCATAAGGAATGTCCCAGCCTTCTTATGCTTAAGTTCACTATGCAGCATTTTATCACTATGTTTGGGGGCCGTTAAATGGCAAAATACCAACAAAAAGCAAAAAAAAAAAAAGAAAGAAAGAAATAAAACCCACAAAACATGACACTTAATAGAAGGCAAAAATGACACTTGTTTACAGCATGAGAGCTAAAACTAGAAGGCAGGGCCTCGCCTTGTTCCACATCAGCTGGGAAAGTGCATGTCAGGTGACTCAAATTTTTTTTTGCCACTCTACAAATGCCCTCAAATGATCATGAATGTGCCACAGGTATTGATTTGGGGGTTACAAACAAAGTTTAACAAGCAGGGAATTTGGAAACAGAATCTACAAATAATGAGGATTTGGCTGCATGCAATTAGAAATTCTAAATAATTGATTATATCTCATAAAAACAAGATTTCTCCCAAAAGGCAATTTGATTATTATTTGGGTAAGCTTTTTCTCTCATGTTCTTTCTATTCTCTAAATCATTTACCTGTCATGTTTTCCCTCCGTTGGCTCATTTTCCTCACTGCATCCATTTTTTGTCTTGTAAGGTACGATGAAGAGAGATCTTATAAGAGAAGCGTGAGGTAAACTCTCCTGGTCTACAGTTCACGCTGGACCCTCTGTGTGTGTGCGCCAGTGTCTTACTCGTGGGTGACCTCAACATGCTTCCAGAGCAAGAGGTCATTGTATCAGTCCCTCATCAATACCATTCCTGTCTTTGTCTTGTGTGTAAAGCTGTTGAGGTCAACCTAAGTTGCAACTGAAACCTACTAAACCAGATACATCCCTGACATGGCCCAGGCTGCAAGCTAACTCTCACTGTACCCCACCGACTGATGTGGATGTTTTCAGCTTTATTCAGCCAGCATGTTTCTGATCTACTTGCAACTTTTATATTCACCTTTATGAAGAAATTTGCAAAGTAAACATATGTAAACACTAAATGGGAGGAAATAATGCCATATTTAATTGAAGGAGTGTCCTTAGGTGCTCCAGAAGACGGTTTTTAAAAGCACACACATCCCATTATGTTTGGCTCTGCTTTGCTGGGTGACTGTCTCACGCTCTGCTTGCTTTTTTTTGTTTTGTTCTCTACACTGGTAATTTTTGCTCATGCAGACTGGATGAAGAACTGAGGGAAGCATCAGAAACAGCTAAGTAAGACTTGGTTTTCATTCTGCAGCTGGTGTGATGTTGGCTTGCATTTCAGGCATGAGTTGGGAGAGCCTGCCTGCCTGCCTGGTGTTGTACTTTTGCATCCTGATAATAATGCTGCACTTTAGAAGTTCCCTTTGTCCCATGATAGATGCAATTTCAGTTATTGGTACTACAATCTATTTCCCCCATGATCTTGGTTATCTTGAAGAATGCGTTTGTTAATGTTGTCTAATTTTTTGAAAAATGTACGTGCGGTTTGACACACCACAGCAAAAGAACACATCGCAGGTACACACACAGTACATGTACATAATACATATTGTATAACAATCATCTGGATCTTACATTGAGGCATCAAAGCCTTACTAGTGGAGAGAAATGATGGCAAGTGGACATTTGGAATATTTTTGTAGAACCAATTTAATGACTTTCCAATATTTAAAAATATATCTTATTTAGTGACTTTGGAAATATTGCTTAACTAATAGCTTTTGAGCTATTTGGATAAATAGGAAAAAATCATTGCTCACTATTGTTAAGATAAAATTTTCAAAAAAGCAAAATCATAACTTTAATGCAATTATAAAATTAATTCTTGCCAATGGTTTTATTCAACTAATTACTTAATGAAGGAACCAACAAGTATTAAAACCAGTTCAAAGAGCATTTTTGAAGCTAAATATCAATGGGCAATTTATAAAGGAATGTTAGGGTAAGATTGTTGGTTTAGATACAAACCTGATTTAATGTTCAGCAGGGCAATAAACAACCTCAGATTATCTTATGTGCTGAACAAAAATTATTTACACCTCTGCTCAACAAAACCCTAAAACTTAACTTCTGGCCCCACAGAGTTGTAAAATAGCCCATCAGTTGAGAGCCAACTCAGCACTGCTTTGAAAGAACACCCAGTAATTTCCAAGTTACAAATAATTTTTCTGACACTATATACTAAATGGAGACAAGTAGTATTTGGAATGTTTGCTGAATTGAGCCTTTTCTCCATTTCAAATGTTGCATACACTGTTAATTTTTATAACCAGTTCCCATTTTAATGGGTATTAGAAAAGCAGAAAGTCTGGACAATGTGCAAATAGCTACAAACTCTGAAAAAATAAGATCTTAATTAGTGAAGTTTTTCTGCAGGGGTGAAATGCCAACTCCTCGTGAAAGCAACCCATTTAGTTTTTCTTCCACTATGGCCCATTCTTATTGCAGGTAACCTGTAGAATTAGTTGCCTATAGTGTGGATCTTTTGGGTTAAAAATTCAAGGAAAAATTTTTGTTTTAGAAAGTTTACCATTAGGGTAGTTTACTGTTATAACATTGCTGTCCTCTAGTTTTCTTTTAAGATAACTGACACCCAGTTAGACTAACAATACTTAAAATTATATAAATTTTTACTCTAACAAAATCTTCTTACCTACAATGCAACTGTTAAAAACAAGAACTTTCAGAAGGAAGATATTCGGAATCAAGGAACTGAATATCGGTGTAATGTAGCCCTTTAGCACTTATCTGTACTCAAATTGCATTATGTCATGAGATTTCCCAGAGAGAGAAACAGCAAAAAGTTTCCCTTTAAGACTCCTTCTTCTTAAGGATAATATATTTATGAAATTAGAAAGTTTTTTTTTAGACAAAAATGGGGCAGGGGGCAGGTGACATCAATAATTTTCCAGCCAACCCCATTAGAAAGTCATATTGCCACGTTTTTTCATTAGTACCATGCAGCCTTGCCTCCTTCAATAGACTTTTTTTCCCTTCCGTGTTTTTACTCTTCCTGCATAACTGCCATAGAGAAGTGTTATCATATTTGGTTTAGTTATATAGCTTTCTCTTTTTTACTGTCAAATCCTTCATTTTATTCTCTTTCCTACTCCCACATTCCCTTCCCCCAGGTTTCTAAATGGTCTCAGGTGGTACTGAGAAGTCTTGATCTCTTTCCTGAAATAAGCACCAAGCTCATGCCTGGTACACAGTAGAGGCTCAGAAAATTTCTGCTAAATAAATTGAAGAATGTGCATAAGATTAAGATTGTTGCTGTAGAGCAGCGGTTCTCAAACTTCACTGTGCCTCGGAACAACCTGGAGCACTTGTTAAAACACAGTGCCCTGGGCCTCACCTGCAAAGTTTCTGACTTAGCAGACCTGAACACCTGCATTTCTAACACGCTGGTGCTGCCGGTCTCAGGACCGAGCTTCACAAACCGCCTCTTTAAAATAAATTGCTGATAAAAATAATTAGATTTGTCTGAGAGGGGTCTATCCTCTGACTCTGGATTTTGTTGCTAAGCCACCTATCTGAATTCTCCTCCAGTTGACCCTCCTTTTCATGGTGACATTACCTGTATGAGGAATTGAAACATATTTGCACATTTGAAAATGAGTAAGGAGAAAGAATTTTACTCTGTTGACCACACAGGTTACTGAAATGCCTCTGTATCCTACCCTTTTGGCATGCTAACTACATCTGTCAGCCTCTAAAGTGGCCCCCAGATCCTTGGACAGACTGTACCTGATGATTTGGGGTTCAGAAAATACAGTCATTACAGATCTGAGGTTAGACTGCGGAAGCCAGATAAGCCAGGCTCTTTCCATTATTAACATATAGATGCACCCTGACTTTCCCCGTGACCTTTATTAGAAAGCTCCAGGCTGGTTCTAACCAAAGGCAAACCTACACCCTGCCAGGGAACAAAACCTACCTATTGTTTTGTCTGTTGTTTTGCTTTATTCCCACCGGTGTTTTCAAACACTCACCCTCTCCCCTCATGCACATAACGCCACCATCTCTAACTGACTTTCAGAGGTGATCTCCTCAGTCTGCCTGATCTTTTTCTTTAAAACTTTAGACCTGCACAGAAAAGAAAATACTTTCCAAGGTTAAATTGTATATAAGGAGCCATCCTTACGTTGAAAATGGTGAAGAATCCATCTGCTGCCTTTGGAGTGACAGTATTCAATGGATGGCAAATTGCTGTTTACTTTGCAAGGAGTATGCAAAGTTAAAAACCAGCAAATTTAGGTTTGGAAGACAGCCCTTTCTTGATTCCAGTCCAGCTTTGCTAGGTTTTTCTACCACACTGTCAACACTAGCCTGACTGTCCTTGTCCACTAGAGTTGCTAAATATACTCCAAAAACAAAAAACAAACAAACAGAAAAAACAACCAGACCTCAGAGAGAAGGGTGGGGCTCCAGAGGGATAAAGCCCTCGGCTCTTCTCAGGGAGAGATGGTTTTCTGCCATGTTTGAAAAAAATACCTAATGTTAATAACTGTACCTCATGTGCAAATACATGTATAAGCTTGTGAAATCGCTTGCATTACAAAAGGAACTTTCACGTGTAGAAAGGATCACAGGATCCCTTTCACTACTGTTTGTTTGCCAACAATAAAAGATTTAACAGAGGAGAAAAAGTAAAAGTACTAATCAGAAATTAAGAGAAAGCAAGTCTGAAATTTGCTAACAAAGAAATCTCACCAACATGGAATATCAAAAGCAGCCAGTATTACACCAAAAAAGCATAAACACTTCACATACCATAACACAACTTTTATGTCATGATTTTGTATGGCTCCATTTTTCTTTTCGGACACATTCAGTTCTGGTTACGGTGATGGCTCATCTGTATTACCCGAACACGGCTCAGCTAGATGGTAGTCAGTGTCCTATTGTTTTTCTGTAAGGGCAGTGACAAGGAAAGCGGACACTGGTATTTTTCCTTTTTGTGTCTTGGAAAATCCTCTTTCTTGAAAAAGTTAACTGTGTTTATACGTAAATAAAATTAGGCTGCTTGAGAGGGATTGTTCTTTGTATATAAAATATTATAGTATTTGAGTTATTAATAAAAACTTGCAATATGTTTCTGAAATAAGATAGATCGAAAACATCAGAGAAAATATTACAAGGACAGAAGAGCCCACTGCAGTTGTTTGGTGTTTTTCACCTTCCTTTTATGTTTCTCAGTGATGGGCAATTACTGCATTTCAAATCTGATGGTAAAAGAATCACAGCTTAATCTCATCATCTATTCAGGTGTGGATTTGTTCAATAGTAGCAATGGGATGACATTACACAGTTTGAAATGCCCAAATCTATTGTGCTTGCAAAGTGGTAATGGAGAAAATGTTTACTGCTGCCTGTTTTTTCCATGCACTCAGAACTAGCTGCCTTTACAATGATCCAGAACTGTCTTCTATGGAGAAGGAGTAAGAATTCACCATCAGTAACAGCTGTGTGGTTACCTGCAGGACTGTATGGCTGGGCTCTGAAAGAAACAGGTGTATTGAGGACTGGGTAAACCTCGTTTAGATGTTCAGCTTTTATGTTCTCTAGTCCTGAATTCAGAAACTTAAAATGAACTGTGCCAGCTTAACACTGTCTCATTGATCACCCTTAAATTCCTTCCAGACAACTATGTCTATACTTGGCATTCTATTTTGCCAACCCAGTTATTAGGAGGAAATTAATTTAGAGCCAGATACCAGAGCATTTGGGCAAGAGGAATGCAAGTCTGCTTTCTAAATTAACATCATCTGTTTTAATTAGTGGAAGTTGGGACTTCCATTTGAACTTAATGGATGGAGAAGAGAGAAAATTTTTTTGTTTTGAAAATTCCAAGAAGCAGTTGAGTCTGGATGGGGCTGGAGAAAAGACCTAGTCCATCGAGTCCCATCCTGTGAGAGACAAGACAAATGCATACTGAGGTCTTACCACACATCAGGCTCCGTAAAAAGTGTCACACACACACTAACTGACGTTTATTCTCAGGATAAGCCTTTGGCGTACGTTTCATATGTAAGGAAAGAGCAGCATAGAGAGATTACCTGACCAGCCCAGCATTTTACAGTTGTGAAAATGGCCCAGAACTGGGATACGAGTGGAGAGTGCAGCTGCAGTGACAGAGGTTCCGAAATCAGAGGGAGGTGGTCTGAATGCTGGAATGGCTGTGCAGCCTCTGGTCAAACCGAAGGCTAGAGAGGACAAAATTAGGCACTTAAGAATAGAATGAATTGTTGGCCTAATCAGTGGCAGGGAATAAACTGTGGTCACCAGCGTGCTCTCAGAGGGAAGCTGGCCATCCAGTTAGGGGCTCCTCACCTGCTTTGAGTTATGGAGAATTGAACATTGTCCGTCTTTCCAGGAATCCAGAAGGAGGGGCAAACATCAGATTTAAATGTGTCAGCTATTGTCACATTTTGTTCTCTTTAGCCCTCCTTTCTTTCGAGGTCACAAAGGAAGTTGGAAAATCACAGGGCAAGAGCCCTTAGTTGCCATGGTGACCTTACAGTTTATGCACAAGAACTCCAGAGAAAAGGTCCCAGTGGAAAAGCACACAAAGAACAAAGACTGTCAGGGGACCTTAGAAATCAGACAGTTATTTTTCTGAAGGTTACACTTGTCCCACCTCTTTAAAATGAAGAGAGTTGCTTCAAGGAAATTACCATGCAGAAATTCTGCAACGCAAAATTACCTCAGTCCCTTAGTCCACCACCATTGTTCTCGCACATCTTTCGTTTCTCAGCAAAACAGCGCCCCCTAGAGCAAGGTCCTGCGCCCACAATTAATGAGCTGTGTGGACAGAAGATCACTCACTGGCCTATGGCTGTCACATCTGCGGGCTTACCCACTCCTTTGTCTACCTTGTCTGTTTGGTTCCCCCTTTGGGTTGGGGAGAGAGCAGAGCACTGCTTCTTGTTTGGGTTTGTTCCAGGGCTGGAAAGGAGGGGCAGGGGAGTGCATTGCAGGGGGAGCAAATTGTTGATGTTACTTCCTGATTCGCAGAACATATTCTCTGTGCTTCCCTTTTCTTCAGCCGTTTCTTGCCCAAGTCCTACCTGGCACGTGATCCCGGTGCAGACCGGTGCAGATGATGAGATCTGGGATGAGGGGCAAGAATGGCTAAGAATTTTTTCTACTGACTTCCAGTCCTGGATTTCTGGCTTTCTTCTTAGGACAAGGGGCTTTGTTTTCCTTCTTCTGGCTACTGTGTGGAAGCATTTTACACCTTCTTGTATTGAATGGCTAAACTGCAAAAGGGCAAAGGCTCTTCCGAGAAGCCCGATCAGGCCACGGATAAAATGAATGTGCCCTGATTCTGTAGCGGCCTCTCATTTTCCTAGAGAGAGAAGGGAAGGTTATGCCCATCTTCCACCTCTTCCTACCTAAAACACAGAGTTTTTATTCATTATTAAACAACATTGTCAAACATGTTGTAAGGAACCTCATGTAACATGTTAGAAGCCAAAATTTTAATTTTAACATGTTAAAATAAAATCGTCAGAAGGTTGCTGGTCTCACTGGAAAGTGGGTTATACAAAGCCCGCTCACCAAAGGTGAGGAATACTCTTTCCATATTTCAATTCTGATTAAAAGGACATTTTTTTCCCCCTAAAAAGCATACCATTTCTCAAAGTAGCCCTAGGTGTTTGCCTCCCTCACTTTTGGGTTTGGATTTAATTTATTCAGATGTGTCCTAAAACTTGCACGATGTCGTTTTATATTTTTACCTACAAAAAAAGCGTGTATGATCGAGGGAATGTGGTTCTACTTGGGGAGACTTAAATTAGTAGTATTGTTGGTAGACTCATTAGCTCCATAAGAAAACCATTGCCTCAAAAGTTAACCTTCAGTGTGGTTTCCTGGATTTACTTAAAAATCATTCACTTTCGGATCCCTTCATAGTCCATAAGTGTAATGATTGGGCGTTCACACTCCTGTGTGACGTGCCTCCCACCAGTCTTGTGACGACATTGACACATTACCCTTCTGGCGTGAACTCGGAGAAAAATCGTTTGCTTTTGACGATCTCTTGCTTCTTTTATAAATTGGGGAAGTTGGTTTCAATGTTTCAGTCTTTTGTTTACCCGAAGCTGAAGGGATAAATTAAAACCTTGAAGGTTTACAAAAAGTAAATATGAAAAATTAGGTGTTTGAAAGGGGGCATCGTGGTGTGGGGTTTTTTTTGTTTTGCTTTGTTTTGGGGTTCTTGTTTTGTTTTGTTTTCAGATTTTTATCAGGTGTCTAGATGGTGAAACAAAGCACTTTAAATTTTCCAAGATGACTTCAAATATTCTGACCCACATTCGCACTTTTCAGACAGTGAGCCCCAAATTTTGGTTTAATACATATTCCCTTGGTCTGTGAGAGAAACTGTACCATCACTATGAAAGAAAGAATAAAAGTCCAATCATCAACTCAAACTCACTGCGGACTTCTGGGAATAATTGCAGCTGAGAAGTATCATTTAGAAGCAAAAACAAGATCAAGAAGGCCCTGCTTTGTAAAAGACTACTAGAGAAAGAAGTAGGGGTCATGGCTAAAAAGAAGACACCTCCGTGGTAGAACTCCTTAGATAAGAAAACAAGTCACGTCCTTGAGAGCGTAAAAAAGAGATTAATATCTCTTTTATCTCGTGAAGACCTGACCTCCCTTGGCAGTGAACATATCCCAGTCTGAAAACTCCCAAAGGAGACAAGATTATTATAAGTAGAGTCATTAAGCCAACAGGTGATTTTCCCATTTCAACGACACTGAGCTACCGCTACCGCTTACCTACTGCTCGTACCACTGCTACTAACAGACATCTGCTCTGTACTCACTATGTACAATTGAAAACACTTTAGACTTAATCCTTAGCAAGCTAGGAGAGAGAGATGATTGTTCTATCTTACAGATACAGAAATAGAAACTTAGAGAAAGCAGGAACTTGGCCAAGCCCCCAGATCTAATATGTGGTGGATTTGCTGAGGGTATTTCCAAGGAAAGACATTTCACTGCTGTAAACCGGATGAGCAGGCAGCATGGGTTACCAATGGCTTTATTTGCAAAGCTACTGCAGTGAATACTGCTCAGCAACTGCGTATTCCGTAAGGAAAGCAACTTTTGCACTCTGCCTCTGGGAGGCAGATCAAGGGAGATCTGCGGGTACTTCCCAACTGCCCTTTTCAAGGAATGCATTTTTTCTTTTTTCATGGCTAAAATGTCTCCTCTGAGTGTTCACTGAATGTAGCTTCCTTCTCTGGTAGATAACAGGAAGTCATGATGTGTTCACTGAAAGGCAAAAGAAAGACACAAGTGGCCCAAGGACATTTTGGACTTACTCCCTAGATATTTGGGAACCCACTAGACATTCTTAAAAACAAGCTCTTCTTAGGTTATAAGAATTCATCTCATTAAAGTAGGCTAAACCCTTTCAGGTAAATCCTTTGACAATAGAAAATGCTGGGTTTTTTGTTTGGTTGGTTTTTTCCATTGTTGTTTCATTGTTTATACTTTCTTACTGTTGAGCACTACTCAGACATTAGTTGAGGCAGATCATTTATTCACCCAACAAGGAAAGGTCATTTACGAAAAATTGGTAGATCTTTTATTTCCGAAGTGCAGTAACATTCTTTATAATAATCTACTTAAGGAACAAGGCTAAACATGAGTCTTTTGCCTCCTTACATTATTTCAAAAGGTGTAAAATGCTTCCAGAAACAGTTTTGTAAAAATAAACAGATTCTGTATTTTAGAGGAAGCCTTGCCAACTAGGGGAGGATTGTGTTTTACCAAAACTTTCTAGTATAAGAAACTTGCATGATTTATTTTCAGTAAGTCCTTTGAGAGAGAAAAAGTAAACATATAACATCCCCCCCATCATTACTGAATGTTTTTACTCATTTTCTCATTTTTTTCTTCCTTTTTTTCAAGTATTGACCTGAAACTGAAAGAAAATCCCTAGCTGGCTGTGGCTGGAAGAAGAGGATGCTTTTCTGCTTGCGGTTCTGTTGAAACATATCTACCTGAAAGAGACAGGGCTGATGGTACTTTTTTCCACTTTGCACTACCTGGTGCCATTCTAAATTTCTAAGGGGAAAAGCAGAAAGGGAATTTGTTTACTCTAAACATGTTTTATGAAGTTGTGTGTATTTTCCTATTTTGCCAATTATGTGCCTCAAAGGTTTTAGTTGAACCTTAGCAAGAAAGTAGGACCTTCCATTTCCAGATTTTGTTAACCATTGGTGCAGTGGTATTTCGTCTCTTAAACTGATATTGATCAACATGATGACTATAATTCATTATTAATTATGAGTGGGTTTGCTTCCATAGATTAGCTGGGTTTCTCCTTGGTGATCATTGTAGGTTTAACACATACAGGGCTCAGCTCTCCCTGGAAAGCCTGTCCCCATGTAACCCCACTTTTAAAATTCTAAACTTGCTTAATGCAGCCATAAACCAGACACCAGTGAAACCATCATCAGCTAAGTGCCCACTTGGTTCTTGTCCACATGAATGAATTGTCTCTAACTTTTCAAAGGGAAGCCAGGTTTTCTAGTTCACAGCAATTTTATTTTAGTAATCAAATTGGGCATCATGGTGGTGGTGAATTACCGTATTTTGCTGTGTATAATGCACACCACGTTTTTCGCCCAAACTTTCAGGGAAAAAAAATCTTTTGTTTTAATTTTTTAATTCAATTTTTTATTTCTTTATATTTAGATACTGGTATTTTGTATTATAAAAGAATTTTAGCATTTATTTTGAACATATTATGGTACAAGAAATTTTATGTAACAAGTAATTACAAAACACAAGAACAGATCCAAGGTATTCAGGTACCACCCATGTATAATGCGCACTCGTATTTTTCCCTCAGGAATTTGGCCAAAAAATTGTGCATTATACATGGCAAAATACGGTAGTTTTTTTAAAAAAAGTCATTTCTCCAATGCATGTTGAAGACCCCTATTTTGAGAAACTTTAGTATCATTGTCCATACTTTTGGTAGCTGCCTGTGCTTCCGGTCACAAACTTAATTCAAGATGTTTTACTTTAAGTACCAAGAACTCAAGGGTAAGGTGGCCCACTTAGAAATTATTTGGTAACATTCAGTATCTGAATTTCTCTCTCACATGCCCTATAAAAAGTAATCTGCTTAAAAGCACTCTAATCTGATCACAGGCTTAAAATTAAATATAAGTATATACTATCATTTGCAAAACATCCCTTTGTGATTTTCAGGTGCCCTTTATTTTCAGGTGATTTTGAATCTATGGGCCTCTAGCAGAGGGGATGGCAAACTATAGCCAAATGTAGGCCCCCACCTCTTTTCATCTGACCTTCTAGTTAACATTGACTTTCGCCCTTTGGGTTGAAAAAATTTTTTTAGTATTTCATGACACATGAAAATCGTTCAATTTTCAGTAGTCATCGGTAAAGTTTTACTAAAACACAGCCACACAAATTTATTTATGAGCTCTCCGTGGCCACTTTCATACTACAACAACAGAGTTAAGTAGTTGTAATGGACCATGTGGCCTACAAAGCCCAAAACATTACTATCTTCATAGAAAAATGTGCTGAGTCCTGCTCCAGCACATGCGTCCTTTGCCTCACTCCCCCATTTGCGTGTAGGTATTTGTTTCTCCAACAGAACACACATGTAAGGCTGCAAACTAATTTGGTCTTAAAAAATAAAGGTTGGCAAAAAGACTCACGACCTGCCATAAAAGGTTGTTTCCACAGCCCGCAGCAAAGCCTACTCTAAAGGTCTGTCGCTGCTTACAGGTGTTGCCGAGGTCCTGACCTTGCTCTGGGCACTATTCTTAGTCTCCAGTATCTCCTGTTACTAATTAGGTAGCAAAAATAAAAATAAAGCGGAGCATGGGTGGGAACTACATCCTGGAGAGCTCTCCATAATACTCTCAGCCCTGGGCACCATCAACTTTGAAATGCTTTGAAGCAGACATCTTCACACAGGTGACTGCATTTCCCTGACCTCGTTTGCTTCACGTTGGCCTCCCACCCCCCTCCAGACATGCTCCCATACACACAGGCCGGCTCTCTCGCCTCCATAAGCCTCAGTTAGCTGTGTTTCCTCTTGGTCCCTTTCAGCTGAGTATCTTATTGAACTGTGTTCTTTTGGATGTTCTGCCTCATAACATCTGGTTTGTCTAATAGAAAAACTCTAGAGCATACCTTCTCTTGCAGCCTAGCTCCACCTTTGGAAGCCCGAAGTATGCCTCTCCCAGAACTGAGTGCTGATATAAGTACAGTGACCCAATATTCTGGTTTGTTCACCCATTGACTGTTGTTGCCCTGGCATAATTATTAATGATACTTCCTGTTGCTCAGTCGTGTCCAGTTTAGGAAGATGAATTGTGCGATCCCCATAGGCACAGGAAATAATGAAGAATCCAGTGTTCGGCTCAGTGATGAAGCCTGGAGACATAGACCTGTTGATAGAGGGCTTTTGTTAAATTCAGTCAGACATGCAACAATCTTACCATTCACATTTTCTTTGAACTTGTCCAGCCTTCGCATGGAAAACTACTCAGGTGGGATTGTGTTTGAAACTTAACCTTCCTACACGGAAATTACAAGCATCTTTCCCAATCAACAACTTTATTTGGGTTGTTCTATGGGCTGTGTAACCATTCTGATAGTTAGGCATTTGCTATTTTATTATCACAAAAAGACAAATTAATTTAATTGCATGTGCTAGAGAAAAGCCACCAGGTAAATTCAATCCAAATAAATAGAATCCTAGAAGAATCCTGAAAAAATAATCCCTAAGCAGATAGATAGGCAGATGTAAACATTCACATCATTAGCTATCTAGATCTTGCATTCTGAGCATTCTTGCTTTGGTTCTGATTTATGAGAACTGTTTTGCACTTTTTCTGCAGACGTGTAATTAAGGGAACCAAAGGGTCCGTGGGACAAAAGTATTGTTTTCCCAAAGTGGCAATGGCTCTTTGCTTAGCTCCTTGATTCAGAGAAAGAACAAAAATTCTGCCCAGAAGATACTATCAAGGAGTGAGGGCAATAGCTGGGTGTGGAAGAAAACCCTGAAGTTCCTGTTGAAGCCATACAGTGTTTAATGGGGTTATCTTCTAAGACATACTCCAAGATGTGAGAGGAAGTCACTACTCCAAACCTTTGTGTTACTAAGGTCTCACGCTAAGTATTCATTTATGGTACTGTGTTTGCAATGCTCATCTGAATCACAATGCCTCAGTAGTTTGCTCCCTTAGACACATTTATGTGTGCACAAATTAATCTTTTATATATTTAAAGATTTTCTACCATGTATTGAATTATCAGAGTAAAGTACCTGTTAGGCTTTGTTCGGGTAAATAAATAAATAAATACTTCTTAAATAGTGTGGATTAATATAAAAATATGTAACAACATTATATATATAGAGAGAGAGAGAGAAAGAGAGAGTCTCTGTACAATTGAGAAATAAAAATCAATTCTACAAGGTATGGCTTTCTTTGAGTCAGTGTGAATCTTTCTCCAGCTTCCCTTTGCGGCAGCCTTATCTGGATATCAGTGTAGTTTGGCACTTGGTACTCGAGGACAGTGTAAATTTTGGGTTTCTTTGTTGCCCAAATTTTCTCCTTTTCGCCTCCTGTGCCCCAAGGACGTACACTGTCAAAGTGCGTGCTTGCCCTCGGGAGGCGCAGTTTCTCACGTTGGGAGTGTTTCCAGTGCCGTGGTTGCCCGATTCAGTCAGCTGATTTCCCTGTCCTCGCCTTTTTCATGGGGCGTATGTATTTTAAATTAAAATACATTAAGTAGTATTTCATTTTTAGTTGGGTTTTTTTTTAACTTTTACCACCTCCAGGCAAAATCAGTTGGCGTTTTTTTAAACTAATAAATCAATCTGCTTCTCAGAACATTGAAGTAACCAAATGAGAAGTGTCTCTGCAAAAAGTGAAACATTGCATATTCTCATGACCTAGGAATGAGTTCTGGTGGATATTGTCCCAATGAAAGGAAGACAAACAAGAGAAATAACCACAGGCAAGTGAAGGGCATGATACTACAAAGTGGACTGTGACATTTGTCCTGCTCCCTTCATGTCCCTGTGGTAGTGGGAACTGGAGGCAAGCTGAGGTTCTGGCGCTAGGAGAAAATATGGGTACGATGTGGTGGGTACACACTATGGTATATGACACAGCTTTTAGAAGCAACAAACCATGTTCACAGAGCGACACTTAAATCATAGGGCAGTGTGGAAAAGTAAGAAAGGACTCACTACTTATAGCATAGTGCCACTTTTGTAACTGCTATTTCTACACACACACACAATACTACATATACACAACCCATTCGTGTTTAAGGACTTAGCACACTCATTAGTGTGAGTGCAAGTGGTAAAGGCAGGAATGGGAATTCAAGATGAAGTTGGGAGACTAAAAAAATCAAAAAACTTCTTATGGGCTGAAGTTAAAAGCAAATAAAATGACAATACCTTAAACTGTCAGGCATAGATGCCAGGACTTTCAACCATATTTCTGGAAAATCTGTGTTAGGGCACTTTGGGTCCCCAGGGGGCTATTCCCTGTGACAGCTTCCCCTGGGTTGGAAGTATCCATGTGCTGCAGCTGCCAGAAGCCTGCCTTGGGTTACATCACCGTGTGTTGTCATGGAGCTTTTAATTAAGCTGGTGCCTTTTGATGCATCAGTCTTCACACAGCTGTGGCCTTTATAGAGCAAAGAAACTGCTTTGTGAGGCTAATTTTCCTAGAGAGTTTCACTCACATTCACTCCAAATAACTCTTATTAGCTGGGCAAAATTATTGATTTTTAATATATAACCAAACAATACTTAGATAACAGACACTAATTAATAACTGTTATCTACTACCTCTCTAACCTTACCCCTAGGGAGAGACTTGCATCACTGATACTTAATCACGTCACACTTTTCCTCTTTAGTTTTGTGAACTGAATTACCCTGTTTCCCCCATAATTGCTGTCTATTGTATTGCTGCATACCAACTTATAGCCACTTCTCAGTATTCGAGGTAGTTGTGTCCTATGAAGTCACTGAGAACATTGAATGGGCAAATGCTGATCCATTGCTCCTAAAGGAAATACAGGGTTAGGTTCCTGCCAGCCTCTGGTCACATCATTTTCATGAACTGATCAACACATAAACTTGCTTTATGTGTGTTTCTGTTCAAATACACCTTATTGAATATATATTGTTGATTCATTAACATTTAATTCACAGCCAACAACCTGAATATAACTCATACTTGAATGAAGTTTATCTAATATATGCATTTTCTCTATAAGGCACATCACAGCCTTCTTGTGCTTAGGAACACTAGAAACACTTCAGCTCTATACTTGGAGATCATTTTAAACAGTGAAATCACCAACAGAAATTTAAAAACCACCACCACCATCACAACAAGAACAACAAAACACATGGCATTAAATGGACTGTGAAAAGGGCATGTGTTTACAACCTGAGAGTTGAAACAAGAAGGCAGACCCTTACCTTGTTCTACCTCATCTGCAAATGTGTGCATCAAGCAACTCAAAATTTTCACTGCTCTGTCCATGTCCATAGTGACCGTGAAAGTGCAGTGAGTATAGATTTGGGTGTCACAGATAAATGTTAGTGAGCAGGTGAATTTGCAAATATACCATCCTTGGATAACGAAGATGGACTGTGTCCCAAAACTTAATGGTCTAAAACACACATTTATCCTCCAGTTTCTGTTGATTAGAAATCCAGGTACATCTTGGCTGGGTCCTCCACTTTAAGGTCCCTCACAGGCTGCAATCATGGTGTGGCCCAGGGTCTCCCACAAACCTCCATCAAGGTTCAACTGGAACAGAATCCACTTCCAAGTTTATTCACATGTTTACTGGCAAGATTCAGTTTTTCAAAGGTCGTTGGACTGAGGGCCTCATTCTCTGCTGGTTTTAGATGGAAGCTGTCCTAGCTCTTTGACTCATAGGTCTCTCCAACACGGCAGCTTGTTTTATTGAAACCAACAAGACAAAATCTGCTAGTAAGATGGAAGTTCCAATTTTTGGTAACCTAATCACAGATTGACATCCTATCAATTTTGCTATAGTCTTTTGGTTAGAAATAAGTCGCTAGATCCAGACTCAAGGGGAGAGGATTACGCCGGGGTATGGATACTAGAAGGTGGGGATCATTGGATGCCATTTTAGTTGTTGGCCTACCTTATCCTCTAATTCTGCCAAATTCTGTTTGGCCTCCTCTAACCTAAAAATGATGGTATTTCTCAATGTTTCTTTTTTTTTTTTTTTTTTGCCATTTCCCTATGATTTCAATAACATATTTC